>JAEIGL010000173.1:0-33666 GCA_018903715.1 Zaprionus davidi | reverse complement strand
TATTGTTATAGTTGGTGATATTGTTGTAGTTGTTGTTGTTGCTGTTGTGGCTGTAGTTGTAGATATTGTTGTTGCTGTTGTTGTTGTTGTTGTGGCTGTAGTTGCTGATATTGTTGTTGTAGTTGTTGATATTGTTGTTGTAGTTGTTGATATTGTTGTTGCTGTTGTTGTAGTTGCTGTTGTTGTAGTTGCTGCTGCTGTTGTAGTTGCTGCTTTTGTTGTAGTTGTTGTTGTTGATGTTGTCGTAGTTGCTGTTGTTGTTGTTGTTGATGTTGTCGTAGTTGCTGTTGTTGTTGCTGCTGTTGTTCCATGGCTGCAGCGATTTCATTTAAAGCCTTGGTGGTATATATTCCGTTTAAAGCCATTTTGTTGAAGTCGAGAATGTTTTCACTTTTTTTCAATTTTTTTGCTGATGTAGCAAACGCACTCTACTCAGTTTCGTGTACTTTTTTATACTAACAAAAATTTGGCCACCACACGCTCCTGTGCACTGGCGGCTGCGTACACATATTCACCCTCTAACACATACGCATGCTCACCTCTCAACCTTTAATACCGCACACGCGTATCGATTAGTATGCTTGACGATACACACTTATCATAACGATCGACATTAACTTGTTGAACAAGGGTCTACCAAACTGTCAAATAACAATAAGATATCTTGAGTCACACGCTTCTGTACACTAGCGCCTGCGTACACACATTCACCCTCTAACACACAAACACGATCATACATGCTCAGATTCCCACGCACACGCACAGCCTCGAACACATTAACTTGTTGAGCTAGGGTCTGCCGGACTGTCAAATATCAATAAGATATCTTGAGTCACACGCTCTTGTGCACTGATTAATTTGTTAAAAAAAATAATAATAATAAAAAAATATAAGACTCTTGACATTGTATAATTAGCCAGTAAATTATCCCCATCCCTTATTCCATTTCAACCCTCGCTCTGTTCGATTATATAAAAGCGGAACGTGCCCATTTCGTTGGTGTAGCATGCGATCAGCGGGATTGAGAGTAGAAACATCATTTCGACGCGTGGATCACCCATGCAGGGAAATTTCTCTTCCGTCACCTTCTTGTAGGCATCTGTAAAGAAGAAACAAAATTAAGACACATTTCGCTGACTCGCTCTCCCTCTCCAATAAGAAAGACAATGCTGTCTGAAACACTCACCACGTATTTTGGAGAGAGTTATGGCACTTTTGGGGGAGAAACACTCGGCATCCCACAAGATTTGCCAACAATGCAGTGCGAGTTTTGGATGGCGTCGTTTGATCTTGTAGAAGTAATCGTCTAGAGTCATTATATCTTATTCTTTATATAAATTATATGTAGAGACACGCTGATGTAGCAAACGCACTCTACTCAGTTTCGCGTATTTTTTATACTAACAAAAATTTGGTCAGCGATCGCCTTAATATTGGCCCAACGAGCCATACTAGAATATGAGTATGCTATACCCCCCATCTTAATTCACAAAAATTGTATAACATTGAATAGAAGGACAACAGCTTGCAATGTTTTGTTTACAGGAGAATGCATACCTTAACTTGTTGAAGTAGAGTCTCCCGGACTGCCAAATATCACAGTTAACAATGCACAAAAGGGATAATGCACAAAAGGGAGAATGCATACTTGTTCAGTTTCACACGCTCACCTCGCAACCTTTAATACCGCACACGCACACGCACCCTCGAACACGTTAACTTGTTGAACTAGGGTCTGCCAAACTGTCAAATAACAATATGTACACTAGCGCCTGAGTCACACGCTTCTGTACACTAGCGCCTGCGTACACACATTCACCCTCTAACACCTACGCATGCAAACACGATCATACATGCTCAGTTTCCCACGCACACGCACACACACCCTCGAACACATTTACCCCGTCGCACGTGCGCATGCTCACACTATCAACCCATTAATTATCCCTATTACAAATAACCGATCAACATGTTTATTAGGATCCTTTATTACCTAATCCTCCTCCTCACAACACATTACCTTCATTTACACACCCTCTAGAACCCGCGCCCATATTACACTTGACCTTTTTTACCACAGTGATAGGGGACCACCTCACGTACATACCTTTTTATCCCTCATGCACCTTTTTTACAGGAAACCACCTCACACCACTTTTTGTCCTAGAACCCGCGCCCATTGTCCTAGAACCCTCGCCCATATTACACCTAACCTTTTTTACCCCTCACCTGACCTTTTTATCCCTCACCTGACCTTTTTTACCCCTCACCCCTGACCTTTTTATCCCTCACCTGACCTTTTTATCCCTCACGTACCTTTCTACCGGAAACCACCTCACTCCACTTTTTGTCCCAGAACCCGCATTTCCTATCTACTTACTGAACGTCGAAACGAGAGATTCAGTAAGACAGAAAAATTCCTGCGCAGGAGAAAAATTGCAAGAACCAGAGAAAAATAAAGAAAAAATAAAAATGCCCAATATCTATCAGGTAATCAATAACATTGATGCCAAGAAATATATTGTTCTCAAAATAGACAAACATGTGTTTGTTAAAAAATATTGTAACACGTTTCGATATGACCAATTTTTATTCTAATGAAAAAATCGATATAGATCAGTTTTTTTCAAAGGCTTAATGAAGAAGCAAGAATAAATAAGATCATTCAAACGCAATTGTCACCAAGTGAATAAATCTTCGAGTTTGTCACTATTAAGAATTTTAAAGAAAAGGGCAATAAAATATTACAAAATTTAAAAATAGCGCTATTAAACAAGGTGACTAAGATAGATAGAGATGATAAGGTTCAAAAAGAAGCAATACTGTCTAAATATCATGACGATCCGTCAGAAGGAGGCCACTCAGGAATTTCTAGAACCCTGAGGAAAATAAAAAACTTTTATTATTGGCCACAAATGACAAAGGCAATAAGTAAATATGTCAAGACATGTTTAAAATGCCAACACGCTAAAACGTAGAAACATTCGAAAATGCCAATAACTATAACTGAAACGCCAGCAACAGCATTTGATATAGTATTGATAGATACCATTGGTCCACTTCCAAGATCAGAAGATGGAAATGAGTATGCTGTCACTATCATATGTGATTTAACTAAGTATTTGGTTACGGTACCCATACCAAACAAAAGTGCAAAATCAGTTGCTAAGGCTATATTTGAACATTTTATTCTTAAGTACGGTCCAATGAAAACAATAATTACGGACATGGGAACGGAATACAAAAATCAAATCATAGACGATCTGTGCAAATATATGAAGATAAACGAGAGCAACAGTCGCGTCAAACGCGACAGTGGGATACCCTTCGACTTATGTTCCCGTGTAGTTTAATTTGTTAAATTCACACACATATGCATATGCACATGCTTTGAAATTAATCCCGACAGATGGCGCACGCACTTCGCGCCCGCCCGCTTCCCTTGTTAGATGACAGAAGCACTTGGTTTTAGGCTCATACTTTCTTAAATTACTTTTGGGTTTATTGTTCGATCGGATTGGGATTTTGACACTACGTAGATATTTCATTCAGCTTAGTATATGTTAAAGTCAGAAAGTTGTATCTTATATACAGCGCTTACAAATTAAGTTTAAAAATTAAATTATTGATTTGTGGGGGCGGTGGGCGTGGCACCTAACATTTGAAATAAACTTGATCTGCTTATAGTACACAGGAGTCTTCCTGCCAAATTTGGTAACTCTAGCTTTTATAATAGCTGAGATCTGTGCGTTCACACAGACAGACAGACAGAAAGACAGACAGACAGACATGGCTCAATCGACTCGGCTTGTGATCCTGAGCAAGAATATATATACTTTATGGGGTCTCCCACGCCTCCTTATGCCTGTTACATACATTTGCACAAAGTTAGTATACCCTTTTTTGACCTACAACAGCACACCATCACCAGACTTTAGGAACAATAGAACGAAGTCACAGAACATTTAACGAGTATCTTCGCTCGTACATTTCTGTTGACAAAACTGATTGGGATGTATGGATACAATATTTCACTTATTGTTTCAACACAACACCAACAGTAGTTCATGAATATTGTCCATATGCACTAGTATTTTGCAGATTACCAAGACAGTTCACAGACTTTAATAAGATAGACAGAATAGATCCCATTTATAATATGGATGACTATTCGAAAGAAGTTAAGATAAGACTAGGGATAGCTTACAAACGAGCAAGGCAAATGCTTGAAAAAGCAAAGGCAGATAGAAAAATAAGATATGATAGAAATACGAAAAATTTTGAATTAAAAATAGGAGATAAAGTTTTATTAAAAAATGAAACATAAGCTAGATAATAACTATTTAGGACCATATTTAGTTTCAGAGATAGGACTTAATAACAATATTACAATTGTAGAAAATAAATATAAAAAAACAAAAAGTTTTTAAAAATTTTTTAAAATTTTTTATTTTTTATTATACTCTTATTTTTTAGGGTGGGTCCCCCAAAAAAAACGAAACAATTTAAAACATATATTTTAAAAAATACATTTTTCTTTTACTTCTATATTTTTATTCATTACTTCTTTATTTTATTCAAAAAGAATTTATTGGATGAACAAATAGTTTTTATAATTAGTTACTTGTCTTATAGTTAACAATATTTTTAATTAATGACGTGTATTTTTTAACATGTTCAACGACCGAGATTCTGGCATCAAGTGTCGACCTTATCGATAATTATTAGTGACTCGATAGTTGGTTAGCCGATATGTTTTATTATGAACTAGTTGCTGGCTCTTAATAGTGATGACCACTCCGAGTCTCACGAACTAGTGTTTGCTCAGATCCAATTCCTACATTCGGCCCTCCTGACGCTATATTCGTCCCGAATACCTTCATATATTCTGCTACAGTTGAAGTTTTGAATGGGCCATCTCCATTACCTATCTTCTCAACATCATACCTGCCGTGTTTGTGAACTTTCACTACCTTATACGGTCCAAGATATTTCCCTTTTAACTTCAATCCTACCCCGTATTGTGTACGCTTAATAGCTACCAGATCGTTCACTTTATATATTTTTTCTGCCTTACGTTTTTGATTAAATGCTTTTTGATTTTCATTTTGTAGCTCTGTGATATTATTCCTAGCTAGTGTTCGTAGCTCCTGACGATCTTTGTCTAATTCTTCAAACAATGACTCCTGCACTAACTGTTTTATCTCAGGATCCTCAAAGTAACGCATATCAATACCTGTCAATAACTTGAATGGAGTGATTTTCGTACTACGTGGTTCAGTATTGTTAATCAGCTGTTGTACACGACCTACATATTTATACCATGAACCAGGGCTCTCCATACTCAATTTGGACAACATGGGCACCACAATCCTATGCATCCTCTCTACCTGTCCGTTTCCACGTGGAACACCTGTAGTTATCAACAAATGTTGTATGTTTTGTTTTTCACAATATACTTTGAAAGCATTTGCTGTAAAAGCTGTTCCCCTGTCCGACACAATTCTACATGGATTTCCGAAATTTACTGACTGCTTTTCCAAACAATTGATGACCTCTTCAACTCCTGTACTTCGAGTTGGATATAACCAAACGTACTTAGAAAATGCATCTACAATAACCAGAATGTGATTGTATCGCTTCTGAGTGATCTCCATTGGACCCACATGATCGATGTGATAAGTAACCAATGGTGTATCTCCCTTATCAATCGGATTAAGAAATCCTTCCAAACGACCTGTCTTTGCATTTACCAAAATACACTCGACGCAACTACTAACAACTCTAGCTACTTTCTCCTTAATCTTAGGAATATAATACGATTTTTCTAATAAATCCTGAGTTCTCTTTGCCGAGAAGTGGCCTTGCTTATGTGCGATTTGAATTATTTCTACTTCCATACCTGCTGGAACCACAAGTAATTCCCTGTTGGGGTCCTTAAACAAAACTTGGTTGAAAACATAAAAATCCTCATATCCTTTACTTTCAACTAGATTCTTAACCACTTTAATCCAATCGTCTGCCAATTGTGCTTCTTTTAACCTGTGAACCACACTCTCAGTCAACACATAGCAAAATACTCTGCTTAGCGCATCAACATGTCTCATTTTCACACCAGATCTATGTTCGATCTCATAGTCAAAATCCTGCAAGTACATCGCCCACCTTGCTACTCTTAATGGCACTTCTTTCTTTTTCATTGTCATGGCAAACGCATTACAATCTGTAATTATCTTAAACTTCGTTCCCAAGACATAAACACGCCATTTAGTTAACGCTCCTATAACTGCTAATACTTCAAGCTCATATGAATGGTATTTCTCCTCACAAGGTTTTGTTTTACGACTCATGTACATAACTGGGTGAAACAAATTATCATACTGGTTCCTCTGAAGCATTACCGCTCCAAACCCAAACTTAGATGCATCTGTGTGAATTTCTGTAGTCGCACCATGATCATATAACTGCAAAACAGGCTTACTAACCAATGCTACTTTTAACTGCTCAAATGCAATTTGCTGCAATTCTTTAAACTGAAACTGACAATCTTTCCGAAGCAAATCTGTCAATGGTTTTGCAATTAATGCATATCCATCTACAAACTTCCTGAAATACGATGTCAGGCCCAGAAATCGCTGTACTGCTTTCTTATCGCCTGGTAGAGGAAAATTAGCTACTGCTTGCGTTTTCTCATCACTGGGTCTTATAGTACCATTCTCAATCACATATCCCAGAAACTTCACTTTACTCTGCACAATTTGACACTTGCTCCAATTTATTCGTAACCCATTTTTAGCCGCAACTTCCAAAACTCTTTCTAATTTATCTAAACCGTCCTCAACATCTTTACTGGCAATTACAATATCGTCCATATACACAACAGCATCACCATTCTTTATTAAATCTCGCATTACAGCTTGAATAAAACGAGTAAACACTGCTGGGGAGTTTTTAATCCCAAAAGGTACATATAAAAACTCGAATTGACCTTTCTGTGTAACAAAAGATGTATACTTTTGCGACTCCTTTTCAACTGGTACATGAAAGTATCCATTTGTCAAATCTAATGTAGTGAAAACCTTAAATCCCTGCAGCTTTTCAATAACACTATCCATTTGTACCATAGGAAAATTGTCCCTCACTATTTTCTCATTCAGCTTTCTATAATCACAACAGAGACGTTTCTTTCCATTCTTTTTTGCCACTAGGACAACTGGCGAAGCATATTCTGAGGTACTCGGTTTTATGATATTTTCTTCAAGCCACTCATGAACTTGATCATCAACCACCTTCTGCTCACAATAAGCTAAACGCCTTGGATGTTGATATACCGGTAACTCGTCCGTTAACAGAAGTTTCATTCGAACACTGCTCTCTACATTGCGTCTAGGTTGATATTTGTTAACCATAGCTTTGACTTTACTAGCTTGCTCATGAGATAAATGGGTTAAAACAATTTCATCAGTCATATTTTGTTGTTGAAAATTAATAGACAAGACTGCAAACTCTTTTAATAAATCTGTGCACGGTCCATCTACTTTTCCTATATTGTGCATACCTTTGCCTTTGTCGACTTTTTTGCTAACCAATTTGGTACCAAACTTAGTGACATTCATATCAACACTGTCAAGAATAGTTCTACCCAAAATTGAGTCAAAAGCTATATCTTCATCGGCAACTACATGGAATTCTACTTGTATTTCTATTCCATCAATGTGTACACAAGCTACAAAGCTGCCCAAAGTCACAATTTGACTTTCGCCAATACCTGTCAAACATTTCTCTGCACCTGTCAACTTTGCATTGCGAAGCTTAAGAAACACATTTCTACGAACCAAACACAAATCTGCACCAGTATCTACAAGACCTTGAAAACCAAACTGATCACATGTCACACTCTTTAATTCAAGTCCTGAATTAGTAAATATGCTTCCCGACTTTGCACGAACCTGTTCTTGAACAAGATTAGCCGCCTTCTCTCCCTTTTCAGGAACAACAACTTTACACTGAGCAGCTCTATGCCCAGGCTGATTGCATTTAAAGCACTTAAGCTCCTTGCTAATCATTGGACAATCTTTCTTTATATGGGTCTGTTCACCGCACTTAAAACATTTTCTTACATAATTCCCTGAGCTCTCTTCATTTGTCTCAGCTTTTACTCCTGACAATCCATACTTATTAGACTGCTTAGACGAACCTCGCATCTTCTCATACGCCACAATTTGAACCTTTAATTGCCTCATAGTCTTTGCCTGAAACAGTAATGCCTTATTCGTCCTAGAATCTGGTAATCCATTTACGAAATATTCTATTAAACTCTCATCCTCCAAGTCTATTGGCTTAGCTATCTCCATCAGTGCATACAAATACTCTTGTAATGTTTCATTCTTTTTCTGACTGCGTCTGCCCAATCTACGATGAATTTCAGCAGATGAAACTTTGACCCCGAATTCTTCAACTAGCGACCTTTTCAAAATATTCCAATTGCGAATATCACGCTGACTGCGTATGAATGACTTCGCTGCTCCACTAAGCAACTGCTTTGCATAGATAAACAACTGCAACTGACTCCATTCGACAGTAAGTGCACACTCCTCTAGCTCCTCTATCCACTGCATAACATCAAGGTTATTTGCACCTGAAAACTGTGACACACTACCTTCCACGTCCTTTAGAGTAAACCACGATCTATTTTGACTATTCTGGGCTGTTTGGCCTATGCCTTCAGTGTTATTTCTAGATTCACTTACACTTTCTCCTCTTGTTCGATTAGTATGTACTGGGTTGTTTTCTTCTACACTCGCAAACGATTCATTATCCTGACCCTGATGTTGATGCTGTTCTACATCCACCGAATCTTCGATCAATTGCAAACCATAATGAGCCAGCAACTTATTCTGCAAGTCTGCCTTTAATCCAGATGAATTAATGTTTAAGGCCACCAACTTATCACGCAACTCCGCAACTCTTAATGCCAAGATCTCGTTTCGCTCCATATTCTGAAATTTAAATTATTTGTATTCAAACTTATAAATTATAAATCAGAAATATCAAATTTGTTTCAGTTCAACTTAATTAAACTTTTTTAATACTAGTCAATTTCAAACTTTTAACAGCTGTCTACATTCGCTGTTATTAACAGTGACCCTCAAACTTAACACTATGTTAAATATTCCCAAGCCGAAAAATTTTAAATTTTAACTGCCAAAATGGCGTTTTTGTCCGTTTGTCTTACACAGCTTCTTCTATGCAAAACAACTCTGCCGCTCACCAATACCAGCACAAAATTCCCAAAAAATTTCCCGACGCTGCTGTCAGTTTGATTTTAGCCGCAATTTGGCGCCAAATGCCTTTCTCCAACCTCTCCAACGTTGACTCCGATCATCCACAATGCTCCAGACTCTCCTTCTGCTCACTGTACCCGCATTACCACGGTTTTCCAGATTCTGCGTTGTTTGTTCCGCTTAACCACGGTCTTCCAGATTCTGCGTTCCTTACACCGCTTAACCACGGTCCTCCAGATTCTGTGTTACTATTGACGAGTCGTCTATGAAACTGTCCCACGCTCCAAACTTTATCAGTGTCCCACAGCGCCGCGTTGCAAGTCCTGCCTAGCTGCCTGCTCACCAAAGTTGCCGTGCTGACTTTACAGATTGATCCCGTCGTAATTGACTTGGTGCTCTCGTCTTTTGCCAAATCTCGCCGTTTGATTTTCGTAACAGCTTCGCCACTTTCATCAGCCAATTTCACAACAAATTCTAGTAACGTTGTTGAATTTTTGTCACACAAGTTTGTTTCTCTAGAATTGTGCCTCTTTCGGCGTCTCAATTCATTTTTGTCTTCAATTTCACAATGTTTGTGCTTTTCTGTTAAGCTCAACACACGCACATTATTTTTACACACACACGCTTTAAAATGTTAAGTTTTTGACAAGCTTATTTTGGTTGAGCCCCCAAAATTTGTAGATTCCACTTTTATTGGATGAACAAATAGTTTTTATAATTAGTTACTTGTCTTATAGTTAACAATATTTTTAATTAATGACGTGTATTTTTTAACATGTTCAACGACCGAGATTCTGGCATCAAGTGTCGACCTTATCGATAATTATTAGTGACTCGATAGTTGGTTAGCCGATATGTTTTATTATGAACTAGTTGCTGGCTCTTAATAGTGATGACCACTCCGAGTCTCACGAACTAGTGTTTGCTCAGATCCAATTTTTTTTTTTTTTTTTTTTTTTTTTTTTTTTTTGGTTTATATTTTTTAATAAAAGGGGGGGGGGGTGGTGCTCGGGTTTTTATTTTAAAATAATTTATTTTAATTAATAATTTTATACTCTAAAAAAAAAATAAAAAAAAAAAAAAAAAAAAAATTATTAATTTCTTTTCTTTTTTTTTTTTTTTTTAATAGGTATTTTTTTTTTTTTAAAAAACACTATATTTTTTTTTGAGAGTTTCCTTTTGTTGTTAATATCTTTCTCCTTTATTAGGTGTCGAATATTTTGAAATATCCTATTTAGCTGTAGCATCTGTCGTAGGGTAAACTCGCACGATGTGCTCCACTTGGTTCAAGAAGGGAGCCAAACCTCAGTCTCTGGAAAATTGTTCGTTTATATTCAAAGAATGTAGAAGGTCTTTGAATGTGACAGACGAAAGCACCAAACTTTGTTGCTCGGTCATGTTGAAAACAAATTGTTTAAGCGTAGAGTGTACAGATAATGCTGTTGATAATAAACTGGATTTGTTTATTTTAATTTTTTATATTTCATTTAACTTAATGAGCTTGTGCTTCGTGCACTTCCTTTCTTCTTTACATTTAATGACCAAGTGGACAATTGACTACATTATGTTAATCAACACTATATTATGCTTCTTCTGAAGAGCATTCCAAGTATTTGGTAGATTGCGATTGACTACCATTTGTACGTCTCCTATTATTAGGTGTCGGATATTTTGAAATATCCTATTTAGCTGTAGCATCTGTCGTAGGGTAAACTCGCACGATGTGCTCCACTTGGTTCAAGAAGGTAGCCAAACCTCAGTCTCTGGAAAATTGTTCGTTTATATTCAAAGAATGTAGAAGGTCTTTGAATGTGTCAGACGAAAGCACCAAACTTTGTTGCTCGGTCATGTTGAAAACAAATTGTTTAAGCGTAGAGTGTACAGATAATGCTGTTGATAATAAACTGGATTTGTTTATTTTAATTTTTTATATTTCATTTAACTTAATGAGCTTGTGCTTCGTGCACTTCCTTTCTTCTTTACATTTAATGAGCAAGTGAACAATTGACTACATTATGTTAATCAACACTATATTATGCTTCTTCTGAAGAGCATTCCAAGTATTTGGTAGATTGCGATTGACTACCATTTGTACGTCTCCTATTATTAGGTGTCGGATATTTTGAAATATCCTATTTAGCTGTAGCATCTGTCGTAGGGTAATCTCGCACGATGTGCTCCACTTGGTTCAAGAAGTGAGGAAACCTCAGTCTCCGGAAAATCGTTCGATTATATTCAAAGAGTGTAGAAGGTCTTTGAATATGTCAGACGAAAGCACCAAACTTTGTTGCTCGGTCATGTTGAAAACAAATTGTTTAAGCGTAGAGTGTAAAGATAATGCTGATGATAATAAACTGGATTTGTTTATTTTAATATTTTATATTTTATTTAACTTAATGAGCTTGTGCTTCTTGCCTTTCTTTTTTACATTTAATGAGCAAGTGGACAATTGACTTCATTATGTTAATCAACACTACATTATGCTTTTTCAGAACAGCTGATTTACTCTTATGCTAATTAGCATTACAGATCAATACATAGACATTTATTCCAACAAGCCTCTTAATTTTGTAGTCTTGACTTTATCTTTTATTACTTTAACTTAACAGCATCTCTATTCCTTATACATTTCTGTTTGTCTAACGCTTTGATTAACATGTCTGATATATTAAATCTCGATTCTATCTTACAAAATGTCTATAATAAAATTTAATTTTTCGAGATATTTATGCAAACATTCGTACCATGCTCTAGGGCTCTCTCTCAATCCGTATAATGGCTTAATTAATTTATAAACTTTGTTTTCTTCTGATTTTACATAGTCATTTAGAAAGGCTGTTTCGACATCCATCTGATTTATAAATAGACCATTTTTACAACAATATGAAAGTAATATTTTTAATGTTTGCATTTTTCCTACTGGTGAATATACATTTTTTAGTCGTTCTTTGTTGGAAACCACGGTAAAAGTAAGCGGGACTTGGAAATTAGCCAAATATGACTGACATCCGCCTCATGGGAAGATTCAACCAACCCCAGTACCGACGTACTCCGGGCAAATCATTCATATAGACATTTACACGACCCAAAGACAACTAGTACTAGTAAGGCATCGGAAGATATAAAACATCCACTAAGAGAAATAATGATAGCATTCGGTATGCCCAAACTGATTGTAACGGACAACGAAAAGGATCTAAATTCAACAGCTATAAAAGTTTCTGCTGCAAGAGCAGCTGCAGGAGAAAGTCTACACGACACCGCCTGACAGTTCAACTAGTAATGGGCAAGTCGAAAGATTTCACTCAACTCTAGGCGAGATAATGAGATGCTTTAAGCGAGACGAAAGCACACTTGAATTTGAAGAACTACTCATTAAAGCAGTTGAAGAGTGCAATACGTCAGTTCATTCAACAACGCAGAAAAACGAATAGACATATTTTCCGAAAACAATTAAGCACAAACCCCCAAGAACTTCAAGATGCTAGGAAAAATATCAGCAAAAAAAAAACAGAATACTGACTTAGAATATCACAACCGAAGAAATAACGCAATAAAGAAATACGAGGTAGGGGAAACAGTTTATACGAAGATAGATAAAAGGGTCGACTCTAGCACCAAGATACAGAAAAGAAATAGTCCAAGATGATAGGAACACCACAATAAAAACACATTCAGGGAAAATAGTATACAAAAATAATATTAAGAAATAACATCCATTCGCAGGTTACTCTTATTGCCAACATGTTTCGGACGGGTTACCATACTAGACTACACCCACTTCCAACTCATTCCCATAAAAACGGGAACCGCTGTCCTGCAAAACGGGACATTCAAAATTATCCACATGTTCAACATTGAAGAATACGAATCCGCGTTCGGTGACTTATCGAACAGATTAAATGAAGTTAACAAAACGCACCCACTTTTCCCGTTCTTAAAATTTGAACTTATGAAATCAGAATCAGACCTAAGAAAACTTAAACCTTTCAAAAGACAAAAAAAACCAATAGATGCTTTGGGAACGGCATGTAAATGGTTGGCCGGCTCACCGGACCACCATGACAAAGAAATAATAATCAACAAAATAAATGAACAACTCCAGAATAATAATACACAGTTAATAATAAATAAGGTACTAAATTATAGAATTAAACAATTAAGCTTAATAACGGACAAGATAATTAAGGCCACGCCAGAAAATCTAAATTTTATAGACCAAAAAATCTCTCTATTGCAATATAAATTATACATACTTATAGAAGAACTCAATAACTTAGTCCATGCAATAGATTGGGTAAAAACAGATACCATAAATTCCATTATATTATCAGAATACGAAACTGAACAAATCGAAAATCTATTTATCAAAGAGATTATTTTCATAAAACTAGAAGAACTGCTGGAATTTTCAAAAATAAAAATAGCCACCAACGGAAGAAGCCTGATGAACATTATTAGCATACCTTCAATTTCTAACGAAACCTGTACACAAACAATTTTAAAACCAATAAACAAGGTGAAAATTCTCTAAGCGCTTTTAGAGAAACGAAAATCAAATAAATTAATTGATACGCGGTGGTTTCGATTTTTTACAAAATTTATTGTTGCTGATAGCACAAGTATTGCTGCTTCCTTGTCGAGAGCGAACTTTATACATACTCGAGCGGTGACCACAACTTGGCCACGCACTCTCAAATGTGCCGATCGACTCAAAGCAAAGAGAGTAATTTAAATTTGACGACACTTCATGTGCTCTCTTAAATTCTATCTTAACTAACTACTGTGCTCAAACTCAAGGGTTAAATAATTTACGATACAAAATACACCAAAATTATTCAATGTAGCCAAATAAATTACGCTCTTAAAGGAAATAAAATAAACCTAGTAGACCTAAGCAATGACATATGCATTACATAAGAATGACACATGCATTACATAAGAAGCCGAACACCAAACAGCAAGATCATCAATAGCGAATATGCAGCGGATCATGAGGAAATCCTGACCGGCACCATTCTTCTGAATGACTTCAGAGGCACCGTGCTCGTCGATAGGGAGGAAACAACCTTGGAAGGAACTTTCCTAGTCCAATCCCAGAACTCTACAATCGTCATAGCAAACGACGTGTACGAGACAAGGATGATGACGTACGCTGAGGCTGCACCCCCAGTGCTTCAACTCCAAGCATGAGAGAGCAAGGTAGAAGAAATGCTAAAGGAATTCAATATCAACAATACCAAGTAGCTCGGGATGATAAAAGACGACAACACCAGGACAGCAACAATCAACGTCTCGGTGGCAGGGATTCTGCGCTTGGCACTCATCGCGGTAATTGGCTGGATAGCAAAACAAAAACTATCTCACACGGGCCACCAGCTAAATAAGGAACTCCAAGGAACAAAAACAAAGACACCTGCTGGATCAACACAGAGGCGCCTCTACATCGCATCCGAGAACGTCTGTGTCTAAAGGTGGAGGAGCTAAGACCAAATATGACTAGAACACGAAAAAAGGCAAATCCCGATCATGACTCTACCGCATGCAGTGCATCCGCCACGTGCAGACAGTCAGCGAATTCCTAATAACAACAACAAGCCCAGCGCAGCCCAGCAGGAGCCAAGAAGTTGCACAACAAACAACAGCCCAGCAAGAATAGGCACATTGAATCCAGTTAGGACGGCAGTGCATCCGCCACGTGCGCTGCATCAGCAGAATGTCTGCACCGACCAAGTCGTGGGAATGCCAATGACATCGGACACCATCAGCGACAAAGGCGCAGCTACAGCGACAAAGCTACAGTGGCAGCGACGGCTTCACGACATCAGCGACGTCGCCAGATAGGTTTAATTATAAACAGACCATTTTTACTACAATATGAAAGTAATATCTTTAATGTTTGCATTTTTCCTACTGGTGAATATATGTACACCCATTATTTTTATTTAAGCATTTCCGTGTTCATTGCTCTGAGCCATTCTGCATTTTCATTGCTATTCATCGCTTCTTCGAAAGTGTTCGGTGCAATTGCATTTACATAATTATTATAAATAAAATGTGTTACTGGATTACCGTATAGATTTATCGGTTTTTTCTTTCTATTTGATGTTCTCTGTACTGTTCATTATTCTTTGTTCTACTCACTCTCGCTTTCATCGCTGTCTATTGAATTAACTTTATCGATGTTATTGGTTCATCTGTCTTAGCGTTGTCTTCATCATCTATTTCATTTT
Organism: Zaprionus davidi; assembly: GCA_018903715.1. Lineage (NCBI taxonomy): Eukaryota > Metazoa > Arthropoda > Insecta > Diptera > Drosophilidae > Zaprionus > Zaprionus davidi. The sequence continues at coordinate 18,149 of JAEIGL010000173.1, read as the reverse complement.
CATTTATTTCACTGTCATTATCATTCTGTTAGTTTTTCTCTAGGCAAATAAGTTTTGCTTTTTCTTGCACAATTTGAACATCTCTTGCGTTTATTACTCTATTGTTTACTAAAACCCTATATCCGTTTGTATTATATCCAACTAAAACTCCTAATTCTCATTTGTTATCCCATTTGCTCAGTCTACGTACTTCTGGAACTCTAACCGAAAACTCAACTTCCATATATTTTTAAATTTTCTCTATTCGGTTTTAAACCAAAAAATATTTCCATGGGCTTTTATTTAATGCAGTGTTTGCGTTTGTTCGATTTTTTAAATAAGCTACTGTGTTCAGAACTTCTGGCCAATATCGCATCTGCATGTTGCCGATCTATTATATCTTTCTACATGTAGTTAACTGAATTTCCTTATATTTTACAAGGTTTCATATTTCTCTATTCAAATAATCTTTACCGTTATCGTATTGAATTTATTTTACTTTTTTTACTAACTGATTTTCAACATAATTAACTTATTCTATTCAGCAGCTCTTAGTTTCAGATTTATTTTTAATACAATATATTGTCGCGCATTTACTAAAGTCATCAACAAATGTCAAAAAATATTTTTCTCCACAATCACCTTTTGTGCTGTGTGGTCCGTTTAAGTCTGTATGTATCAACTCTAATGTTTCTTTAGTTTTCTTTCTGTTATTCTCAAATGGTTCGTTTGATATTTTACTTTGTATAAAATTCGCACATTTCATTTCTGTACTCTCGATTTTATCAGGTAGACCATCTAACATTTTATTCTTTATGAGCCTATTCAAATATTGAAAATTTACGTGGCCTAGTGCCCTGTGCCATTTTTCCTTTTCAGTTAATTTAGTTACATATGTATATATTTCATTTGTTTTATTGTTTGGCATGAAGCTTTTTACATTATATAAACTATCAATTTTGTTTGCAACTGACAACAATTCGCTTTTCTCATTTGTATGTTCTAAAATATGTGAAAAATCTATAAGCGTTTTTAGAGAACGAAAACTTCATAAACTACAAAAAGACGCGGTGGCTTGGAATTAATCATTTTTAAAATTTTTTATTGCTGCTGGCTTCGACGATTGCTATTTCGAGAGTGACGTTTTGTACATTTTTAGAAATGGCCAGAGTTTGGCCCCCCTATCTTTCGGCGGGGTTTTTGGCGAATTTCAATTTCTCTTAATTTATGATAACCTATGACTTCAAATGTCAGAATTCAATCATTTTAATACTAACAATAATATTAAACTGTGAGGAGTCAAAAAGAGCCCCCACATTTTTATATATATTTTTAGATTTAATTTGACTTTTTTGTATATATATTTTTTCTTATTCTTTAGTATGTAGTTCTAGGTTTAATTTGACTTTTCTCTTAGATGTAAGTAATATTCAGTATTATATTTATCCCAATGAAGGGAATTTTTAAGTTTAATCGAAAGCTGTGTTTAAGTTACGGGTTAGTCGGAACGACCGCAGAGAATAGGGCTACAGGGTATAGGCTCGAAACCTTCCGCGCAGCAGCAGAACGCCAGCAGAGAGAGCAACAGAACACCAGCAGAACGAGTACAGCAGCCCACCGACAGAATACAGCCGAGAGAGAACAGCAGCACGAGCACAGCAACGAGCGCAGCAGAACACCAGCAGAACGAGTACAGCAGCCCACCGACAGAATACAGCCGAGAGAGAACAGCAGCACGAGCACAGCAACGAGCGCAGCAGAACACCGGCAGAGCGAGGGCGGCAGAACATCACCATGCAGAGAGCGCGGCAGAACCAAGCCGAGAGAGCGCAGCACGCCAGCAGAGGGAACGCAGCAGAACGTAGGCAGAGAGAGCGGAGCAGAACAACGCGACAGAACACCTGTAAGGAAAGGGCACTGCAACCGCAGCAGAGCAGCAGCCGAAAGAGCGCAACAGCCGTAGCCGAACATCGAGAGAGCGTTGCAGCTGCAGCGGAACCCGAGCCGAACGCACGAGAGCCAGGACAGCCGCGGGTAGCGGAGAGGGGAGGAGGCCACGATGCACTTGCGTCGCCGCAAAGTGTGTGGTCGGCTTAAGCTCTGCGACTGCGCTGCCTAACATCTAACGCCGGCATCTGGAGGCTGGATAATTTTTGGCGCGTGGACAACAATTAATGAAGTGGTGACGCTAGAATTTGACGGGCGTAAAAGTCGCGACAAAAAGAAAAGGTGACAAGTGTTCTGGACAAAATCCTGCAAGGAGGACAACAGAAGGATACAACCAAGGACGCGTGGACTAAGGTGAGCGAGCCACTTGTTGGCCGACTTAATAGGCAGGGCCCGTTTGCGGGCAAGTTAGTGTAACGGTGCATAGGTAGGGCAAGCTCAGGAAAATTATGAATACAATAAAGAAAGTGAAAATATAAAGACAAAACAAGGTCGTGTTACATGCAGTGGGGAAAAGGGACGTGACTGCCGCGAGCGGGCGTACGCGTGCGTGTGTGTGTGTATGTGTGCGCGTACAGAGGAAAAGCCGTGTGACTGCGTGGTCCAACTGTTCCAGAGTTCCGCTGGTGCGCCAGAAGGTCAATACCCAGCGCATACAGTGGAATCTCTGGAACAGCCGCAAGTCGGTAGTTGGTGGTCGATACCCGTCTCCGAGGTCAACCGAGCAGCGCGGGCGGCCACTAGTTGCACGTCATCAGCTTCTGCACGCTATCACCGGCATAGCCACGCACGTCGTACGTGGCGGACCAGCCAGCCACGCCGTCTGGGAGAACAGCATATGTTCACCTCTAAATGACCCCCATCTCAGTAGGCCACTTTCTTTCGTTACGTCTCGGGTCTCAGTTATATACAAATTTTCCTGTAAAGGGGCTCTGGCGCGATTGAGCTCACCGCAGCCCGAGACTCTACCTCACAGGTGGCGCCCGAGCAGGGACCCTGAGATAAAAAAAGACGAAATTTTGAAGGTTATAGGTGGCTTAAAGAACCACGAGGCCGACTGAGGAGTCAAGGGGAGGGGGTTGTTAAGACGGAACACGTGGCCTGGCAGCAGGCACGTGTAGCGCGTACCCAACAGATGACACGCGGGTAGCGGAGATCAGTGTAGGAGAAGAAGAAGAAGATGGATCAGGAGCCCGGGGCTAGACGAAACATAACGTATTGTCTTTAATAGCTTGTGCGTATACGCCCACCCAGACACACGAACACCCACACAGACAAATACACGAACAAGGAATACACAGGGAGTATGGAGCCAGAGGCAAGAGCAAGGGAAACAGAGACAGGGACATAGAACAGGGCACAGACGAGACAAAAGACAGCAAGGAAATAGTAAGCAACGCAGAGGCAAGAGTTAGGATTAAGCAAGGATAGGATTAAGTAGGGTCAAGGGTAATGACGGACGACAGGGACACGAAGACAGGGACGCGAAGGACAGACAGGGGCAACGCCAGAAACGAGGAAAACAGCGTACTTTTAGACACGAGGCCCCGTAGGGAGACGCCTAGCACCACACTTCTCGCCTCGTACAACTCGACGAGAGAGGGACCTGCCGGGTCGCCATCGGGGGGTGAGCGAGCCGACGTCTACCGCGAGACACGATCGGGCCGCCGAAGCCTGACGAATTGGGTATATAAGGCCGTCTGCCGGCTAGCAAGAGGCAGTCAGTGATCAGCCTCCGCAGTGAACACAGCAGTCAGTGATCAGCCTCCGCAGTGAACACAGCAAAGCAAGCCTCAAAAAGTTTAACAACAAATAAAAGTGAATAAACAATAAAAGGATCCGTCGCAGTCAGCAATAAAAAGGATCCGTCGCAGTCAGTAAAAAAAAAAAACAATCCGTCGCAGTCAGTGAATAAACAATAAAAAGGATTCTTCGGAAGTATCCTTGAGTGCAGTGTAACAAAGAACAAGCCAGCAACGTTAATAAACCATAAAAGGATCCGTCGAAAACATCCTTGAGTGCAGTGTAACAACGAACAAGGCCAGCAACGTTAATCCTTCGGAAGCATCCTTGAGTGCGGTGTAACAAAGAACAAGCCGGTAAAGTGAATAAACGATAAAAAGGATCAACGTAGTTAACCATGGTGGGCGTCCGCTGGATATCCTTCCGACGCAAGAACGAACTCGAGGCCTTGGCCGATGAGTTCAAGCTCGATCGAGAAGGCACCGTGGAGGAACTGAGGACTCGCATGGCAACTTTTGTTAACCGGAAGGACCACACATCAGCCATCCTGGAGCGGCTAACAGTACTGGAAGCACAGTTTGGTAGTGCCGTGAGTCCAGACAGGAGGTTGCCTATCGACAAGGCAGGCGGGAGTTCACCGGCGAAGGGGACCGGGGTCGAGAGTCACCCAACAGTAGGCAAAGGACACCCAGGGGAAATTAAACCGACATTGCCGAACCTGATCGTACCCGTACCCGTAGTGACAGTACCGCGAGCGATCGAGCGCCAGGAACAAGGAAGGCCCGTCAGGAATGATAGCCCGACACTGACACACACAGCGGACCGCATGCGCAGGTGGGGGATAACTTTTGACGGCAAGTCGGACCCTCTACGGTTTGTCGAACTATTGGAAGAACGAGCAACAACATATAGGATCGACACTCGCGACATTCCACAAGCACTTCCCGAGTTACTGACGGGTGTCGCCGAGGACTGGTTTCGGACAAGCGGACTCCAAGGGGAAACGTGGACAACATTCCGTAAGGAGTTTCTCGATTTCTTCCTGCCGCCTCGTTACTTCCAAAGATTGGAAGACGAGATAAGGCTGCGTTATCAGAAGACGGGAGAACCATATAAAACTTATATGGTTGATATCCGGCTTATGATGCGCAGAGCCGGGTACACAGAGGCTCAGGAACTAGAGAGAGTGTACGAGAACTTACAGCCCAAATATCAACTCTTCGTGAGACGCCACGACTTCCAGACATTGCGAGAACTGACGACACTCGTTGTAAATTACGAGGTGGCACGAGGACGGGAACAACAACGGCAACAGTGGAGTACGTACCAGGAGCAGCGACCGACACCAGGGACAGGGAATGAGTGGAGCGGCGATCATCGGGGAGCAGCATGGACGCCAAGGAACGGGGCTCCACACTCAAACCACAGCACTCAAGCTTCCCATACGACGTCGACAGAGCAGACGCCAATTAACGTTAGGGAAGCTTGCCGTAACTGCGGCGCAGCAGGACACTTCGCCCGGGAATGTCAGGGGCAGCGAATCCTCTTTTGCTGGACCTGTGGGAAAAGGGGAGTACGCACGGTGGACTGCTGCCATACCCAGTCTTCGGGAAACGGGCAACCGCCCTCACTGAAACCAGATACAGTGGGGGCAGCGACCTCAAACATCAGGAAGTAGCAGGCGTGCTACGAATGGTTGGCGGACGCATCTCGGCCCGAGTTATCATCGAGGGATACGTGGTGTGGGCTACCGTCGACACGGGGGCGACGAGGAGCTTCATCGGAGAGCGGCTGGCGCAGAAGATCGGGAACCCAGGGAATCAATGCCAAGTGAAGACAGTGGTCGCGCTGGCAGACGGCACACGTAAGGAACTCACGCGGGCGACATGGGCGGACGTACAACTGGGAGAAACGTGCACGCAGGTGCAAATGTTGATACTACCAGTTGTGCTGGACGACGTGTTGCTTGGGCTGGATTTCCTTGGGGCCATTGGCGCGACCCTGGTCTGTGGAGGAGCGATTCTCCACCTGGGAACCCGAGCTAACGGAGCAGACATCATCAGCAAGGACAAGGATCATCGTGATGCAGCCGGCAACCGCGCGGCTGGCATCAGTCACCAGGACAGGAAAGGAACATTATGAGCCGGCAACCGCCGGCTACATCAAGCAAGGACAAGGATCATCGTGATGCAGCCGGCAACCGCGCGGCTGACATCATCAGCAAGGGCAAGGACAAGGATCATCGTGATGCAGCCGGCAACCGCGCGGCTGGCATCAGTCACCAGGACAGGGAAATGGAACATCGTGATGCAGCCGGCAACCGCGCGGCTGACATCATCAGCAAGGGCAAGGACAAGGATCATCGTGATGCAGCCGGCAACCGCGCGGCTGACATCATCAGCAAGGGCAAGGACAAGGATCATCGTGATGCAGCCGGCAACCGCGCGGCTGACATCATCAGCAAGGACAAGGATCATCGTGATGCAGCCGGCAACTGCGCGGCTGGCATCAACTACAAGGACCTGCTTGGGGCAAAGAATGACGAGGCAGTACGGCGGAACCCGTTTCGGAAGAAAGAAAAGTCAGAAGATAAGACCAGCAAACAGGAAGAGCCGACTCATCCACGAACAGGGCTCGCCACCGTGAGCACCCTGCTGGAGGAACACCCGTCGCCACCAATACTGGAACCACGAATCGCGGAGTTCTTGGAGGAGGAACTCACCAAGTTCGACGGACTTTCCGGCGTTTCTACGATCACCGAACATGTGATCGTAATGAAGGATGAGCGACCAATTAAGCAGCGTTACTACCCAAAAAACCCAGCAATGCTACAGATCATCAACGCACAGATCGATGAATTGCTTAAGGAAGGGTGCATCGAGCCCTCGAAAAGCCCACACAGCGCCCCGATCGTCTTGGTAGGGAAGAAGACGGGCGAAACGCGGATGTGTGTGGACTTTCGGCAGCTGAATGCACGTTCCATTCCGGATGCATACCCCCTCCCGCGGATCAACTCTATTTTGGAACGACTCCGAAACGCACGATTCATCAGCACGCTGGACCTGAAGAGCGGTTACTGGCAGATACCCATGGCTAGGCAGAGCCGCGAGTGTACCGCATTCACGGTACCCGGCAGGGGTCTGTTCCAGTGGAAGGTAATGCCGTTCGGGTTACATTCTGCTCCCGCGACGTTCCAACGCGCCCTGGATCGGGTGATAGGACCAGAGATGGAACCGCACGCTTTTGCTTACCTGGATGACATTATAGTCATTGGAACATCGGTGGAGGAACATATCAATAATCTGCGCGAGGTTTTTAGAAGGTTGAGGGCGGCTAACCTCCGCCTCAATAGGAAGAAATGCCATTTCTTCCAACGCAAGCTGGTATACCTGGGTCATGTCGTTAGCGAAAAAGGGATACACACCGATCCCGACAAAGTGGCAGCAGTGCGGAAACTACAGCCCCCGACTAACCCGAAAGAGCTACGCCGCTGCCTAGGAATAGCCTCCTGGTACAGGCGGTTCGTCCCGAACTTTGCTACCGTCGTACTCCCGATATCACAGTTGCTGCGCAAGGGTCACCGTTGGGAATGGAAGGACGAGCAGCAGGAAGCGTTCGACAAATTAAAGGCATTACTTACCGAGGCGCCTGTCTTAGCGTGTCCCGACTTCAGCCGGAAATTCGCCCTACAGACCGACGCGAGCGACTTCGGATTGGGAGGCGTTCTCACCCAGGAAACAGAGGAAGGGGAACGAGTCATCGCCTATGTGAGTCGTCGCCTGATTAAGGCCGAGGAGAATTATTCTGCGACCGAGAAGGAGTGTCTAGCGATTATTTGGGGCATTCGGAAACTGCGTTGCTACCTGGAGGGTTACAGATTCGAAGTAATCACGGATCCCTTGGCACTAAAATGGCTCAACACCATAGAGAATCCAACTGGACGAATTGCACGATGGGCCCTCGAACTTCAGCAGTATCAGTTCGACGTACATTACAGAAAAGGAAATCAGAACGTGGTGGCGGACGCACTCTCCCGGCAGCCGATGGAAACACTGTGCCAAGTCAAAACGGAAGTGCTCAAGGACTCATGGATACAACGCAGAAGTAGGCAAGTGAAGGAAGAACCCGAGAAATACCCCGACTACACGGTGCAGAACGGAGAACTATATAGACACCTGGGCTTGAAACCGGATGAAGAGGATTACATCCCATGGAAGCTGTGCGTCGGCAAGGAGGCAAGGAAGAGGATTTTGCAGGAATGTCATGATGCACCTACCGCCGGGCACCTAGGAATCCGGAAGACCACAACGCGGGTCGCCCAGAGGTATTACTGGCCGGGGATGTTCCGAGAAGTAGCCCAGTACGTCAAGAAGTGCACTGTCTGTCAGAGATTTAAAATCGAGCAACGCAAGCCAGCCGGGAAAATGCTGACGAGAAGAGTACAGGAGCCATTTGACACTCTTTGCGCAGATTTCGTGGGACCATTACCGAGATCCAAGCAGGGGAACACGGTGTTACTGGTGTTCTTCGACCTATTCTCCAAATGGGTCGAACTCGTCGCACTACGCAAGGCTACCACCGCACACCTCGAGAAGGCGTTCAGGGAAAGGATCCTCGGACACTTCGGAACACCCAGGACGTTCGTATGTGACAACGGAACCCAGTTTACTAGTCGCTCGTTTAAAGCGTTCTGTAAACGAGTCGGGATGCAGATCGAGCACACGGCGCCATATAGCCCCCAACAAAACCCAACGGAGCGGGCTAACAGGACGATAAAAACCATGATTGCCCAGTACATTGACGGACCACAGCACACCTGGGATATCCTACTCCCGGAGATATCGTTAGCAATCAACAGCAGCGTCTCAGACACCACGGGATTTAGCCCAGCTTTCCTGGTACAAGGACGCGAACCCAGATTACCTGGGGCATTGTACGAGGAAGTTACTCCCTGCCCAGGACAAGACGATAGTGATCCCATCAGTCGGGCGAAACGAATAGAACAACTGTTCCTGGTGGCCAGATAGAACGCGCAGCGAGCCTCAGCCGAGCAAAGTCGCCACTATAATTTGCGACGAAGGGAATGGAGACCAACACTGGGTACGATGGCACTCCTACGACAGCACGTCCTTTCCAAGGCAGCGGATGGCTTTTCAGCCAAGTTGGCACCTAAGTATGAAGGGCCGTACAAGGTAATCCGCTTTCTTTCACAGAACATAGTCCGACTTCAACGCGAGGGGACACGAGAGCGGCGCACCGCCCACATAGCCGGCTTGAAACCTTTTCAGCAAGCAGAAGAAGGCCCGAGAGTGGACAGCAGCGAGGGAAAACATGGGTCTGCTAATAAGACCAACTAGTTATTAAGTTTTCTTTATGTAATCATTTTTTTCCCAAGAGCACCGTTACACCGTTCCGTAGGGCATAGTTAGGTAGGATTAGGTTCCCGGGGTATAACCGTGTTTATATCCCACAGCATAACTCCAAGATGGCAAATCCTGGCAGACGACCCTGGGACGTCCGTCGTCAAGACGTGGAGGAGTGGCTCAACGGGCTGCCGGTGGCATTGCCCCAGGGGGCAACCCGCCGCCGCCAGACGTCAGCACCGTCGTATTCCCCGGCTTGCTGCCACTGGCGGTCCCAACGGTCAGCTCCACCACGCACTCAGTGGAGCCAAATTGCTCCTGCCTGCAGGTGATCTCTGACGAGGGGGGAGCGTCATCCACCCGCCCAGGAAGGGCGCTGGGTCGACCCGGAGGCACCTACGACAGCGGCCGAAGCTGCTGAGCGCATCGCGCTCCTAAACTTAGAATCGCCACCAGACCAGCTCGAGGAGTGGGAAGAGAACCTCCAGTTCTCCCTGGAGGAGATCGCCGGGATGCTGGACCCAGGAGGAAAGAGCCTGTTCGCGCCTCGCCCCGACTGGGTTGAAGCCCCATTTTGGCGGGTCACCACCCCAGGACGTCGGTTTTATATATTTTTTTAGACATAATTTCACTTCTTTGTATATAAATTTTCTTATTCTTTAGTATGTAGTTCTAGGTTTAATTTGACTTTTCTCTTAGATGAAAGTAATATTCAGTATTATATTTATCCCAATGAAGGGAATTTTTAAGATTAATCGAAAGCTGTGTTTAAGTTACGTGTTAGGAATGACCGCGGAATAGGGCTAGGAGGGTAAGGCTCGAACCCTTCCATTGGCATAGCAAAGAGGGGGACAGAACACCAGCAGAACAAAAGAGCCCCACATTTTTCCGCTATATATTTCATTAGCCTTACCTCGACTTGTTGTATATATATTTTTTGATTCTCTTAGTATGTAGTTCTAGGATAATTTGACTTTCTCGTTAGCTGTAAGTATTATATCCGGTTATCCGATGAAGATAAACCTTTTTATAAACATTAAAAAAGGTATCAGTTGATTTAATTGGTTACGAGCTACGCCTTTGAGGCAACGAACAAACCAAAAGGGCAAATTACAGGGTTATAGGCTCGAAACCTGATCCGCATAGCAGACAGAACGCCAGCAAAGAGTCTACTCTACATAACACTAAATGGCCGACCTTCTCGAAGGCGATCAGCAGGCAAATTTCCTATTATTTGCCACAATAATTTTGGTTTATATCGAAAACAGTGTGTGCAATTCCGAACCACTGCATTGCTTAAAATTCGAGCATTTACTACCCAAATTTGCTGCCTCAAAAGTCCAACTTGAACTTTTCGACGAACATGGTAGTGCCCACGATGCATATATCTGAAAAATAGTTGAATAAATCCTGACTTCTTTGTCATTAAAAGCGAAAAATTTAGCATCAATTCGCTTTTGAACAAGGTGCTTTGTACTACGGCGATCAGTTTTAAAAATGAAATATTTCTTTCTGAGGCCATTGGTCTTCCTCCAGTGTCAAGAAACTTGGTCCATCGAACCATAACGATCTAGCAATCTCGTCTATGTCGGTTCTTCTCGATACTAAGTCTGCCGCATTAGAATCTGTAGGAACGTGATGCCACACAATACCATTCGACAACTCCTGAATTTCTGCAACTCTATTTGCCACAAATATGCTCAATGTTCAAGAATAACGTTGTAAGCAATACAACACTGTGAATCTGACCAGAAATTCAAACTTTCTAAATTGAATTTTGTTAAGGTTGTCGCGATTTGGTGGCAGAGCTTGGCCAGCAAGAGTGCTGCACATAGCTCTCGTCGGGGTATTGTTTTTACATTTAGTGGGGCTACCCTAGACTTTGCAGTGAGCAATGCAATGCCATCGTCTCGGTTGTTGCTAGTTTGAACGTATATGCAACAACTATGCATGACTGGATGCATCACCAAAGCCATGTATCTGAACCCTTTGATACGTATTTGGACATAAGTACCGGGAAATGCGGATTTTATGTAAATCACGCAATTTTATGGTAAACCTATTTCATGTTGTCTGAAAACTCATTGGAATGGCTTCATCCCAGTCTATTTTCAGTCTCCACAACTCCTGCAACAACATTTTGGCCTTAACAATTGGACACAGCAAACCAAGAGGGTTAAACAAACGAGAAGCTGCGGACAATATGTTCCGTTTCGTTAGCTTAGCGGAAGCAAAACTGTCCACATCGAGATGATATTTAAATATATCCTCTTAAGGTGCCCAGTGCATCCCAAGAGTTTTTATGGAACTTTGATCATCAATTTTGAGAGTCACTTCGTCACTATTTATTATTTTAAACGACAGATCACTACAGTTTGTTGCCCACTTGGCAAGTGGAAAACTTCCTGATTCCAATATTTGTTGAACTTCATTGCAAATAGTGTTAAGTTCTTTTACACTATCTGTACCTGCCAACAGATCATCAACATAAAAGCACTTCTTAATCACATCTGATCCAATAGGATGTGATTGTGCGTGCATGAAGTCATGGTACATATTTTTAAGAACTGCATGGTTTGATAATTTACGCTCAAGTTGCAAAAAACGCCATTCAGCATTGCAAAAAACGCCATTCGGTCTTGAAAGGGAGATCGACTTGGAAATGACCAGAAGATAACTGCTTTACAGTTTTCTCAAAGAACAGTTCACAAGCCTGTTGTTCAGCTGCTTGGTGAACAGCCTTCGACTCGAATGGAGATTATTCCAATTCCCAGAAACGGTTAACTAACGAGTCGAGAGAACAATTAGTTTGGGCCATTAAACACCTACTGAATTGATGCCTAGGCACTTCTGCAGTACATTTGCCTGCTACTATCCATCCTAACAGCGTTTTTTGCATTATAGGAAGTTCAGAACCTAGTTTTATTTGCCCAACGCACAATAATTCTTAAAACAATTCTGCTCCCAAAAGAATGTCCACCTTAGCTCACCTATTGAATTCTGGACCAATTTTATATTTTTTGGGTATTTTCCAATTTGAAAAACCCATGGAATTTCCAGGCTGTTTTGTTGAAATGGATTTCAATACTCAGCATTCCGCCGAAAAATTGTGAGAATTTATGCGTGACTGAATAGAAGCACATAAATTATATTTGTTATCTAATGTTACACCACCAACCATCGAGATAGCTAAAGATGTTGGCTCCCGCTTGAGCCGTAACATCTGTGCCATCAGACATCAAAATGATTTGGGCGCCACTATCAAGTAAGGCTCGTCCAGGATGCGACTGACCAAATCTGTCTTTTACATTAACGACAGCTGTGGCGAGAACAATTTGTTCATTGTTTGCTACATGCCCCAAATACGCGTCTGACATAGTCGCTTAAAGTGTGGATACCTCACCTTGCGCAGAAGCAACGAATGGCGAGGCTTCGAGCAAATTCGACATTTTGGTGCCTTATATTTTGACACCATATGCCCCACAACCAAACAATTTAGGCACAACTTTTGTGTTTTGACGAATTCAAAACGCTGCTTAACTGATATTGCAGCAAAAGATGGACACGAATCAATATTGTGTATTTCTGCCTTGCAAAAGACGCACACAGACGATGATGAACGCACTCCATCAGCATAAGCAAAGGATGATTTAAACTGAAGTGGCTTCTTAGCATAAACTCGCGACTTTATTTTGTCACGAGTTGACTCTTCTGCTGACAGATTCTGATACCTTTTATTCAGTTGTCTAGCACAATCTTTCCAAGATGGCAGCGTATCATAGTCCAGCTTCTCTTTGAAACGAGATTTGGTAATATTATCTACCTTTGCCATGACCATGTGAATTATAATTGCACTAGCAATGTCTTTGTCTTTACCTAACGACGACAACGAGGTATAAATAGCAGAAACCGTATCTATGATCTATCTTAAACTCGATGCAGACGGTTTTGTCATACTTGGTATGTCAAACAATTGCGAAACTGTATCAAAGAATATAAGACATTTATTGTCATATATTACTGCTTTGAGACTAGCGAGGGCCTTTGGGTAGTTACAATCCCTTAATTGATACGGCTTAACTACCCCCAATGCTTCATCTGACAAACACGAAACTAGATGATTGAACTTTTCGACGTTTGACAAGGAATTGTCGTCATGGACTAAACTTTCAAACAGGCACATACAATTTTTGTATGCCGAATGTTTGCCACTAAATTTTGGCAAACGCATTTTCGGCTTTGTGGCTTTTCCCTTGTCTCTTCGGTCTCAGCCATGTTGAATAAAGGAAACACTTATAAAAGTCAAAAAGGAATAAGTGTCACAAACTTTGTGAGCTACCCTCGCAACGGCGCTGACTATGCAAATCTAGCTTGCCTATACACACATACCATATGTATGTGCAACCTATACGTTGTGTGAGCAAACAAACGAAAGTGATTCAAACTTTTGCTGTAACTATGTTTGTAGGCAGCAATGTAAAATGCGGGTTGCGGGGTATGGAATGTAACTAGAGAATATATGCACACGCACTCTAAGTGGTATGAATGTATATCAAACAAATGAAAAGAGAAACAAAAGAAAACGAAAATCAAATCAAACGTTTTCTGTTTTCTGGGTGCGGGGTGACGAAATGCAATCAGCGCCAAATGCAAGCGAAGTCGAAACAACGAAAGTATGAGAGCCCAAAGGAAGGTTTGAGGTGAACGAACGCAACAACAAATGTATGTGAGTATATGCAAACGCCAATATGTACGTACATATGTAGTTTATGTATTCACAGATGTTGCAAGTTAGTGGTCAATATGTAAATATATGCGCTAACCGAAGTTCGGAAAGAAATTCTTTGCATTTGCACACACACTCAATTAATAAATAAATATATAAGCAACCAATTTTATATTTTCACCTAAGATAAATGTTGCCGTTTTTGTTTATTATTATTTATTATCATGCGAATAATAATTTGATGGGTTGCAGAAAATCAGCGCTACATTGCGAAATTTTTGTTTTAAATTATTACAATATTTGCGCCCTCCCAGTTACATTTTAAAATTGCGTTTGTGTGGTGGCAATCAAGCAGAAATAGGAGAATTTGGTTCCGATACGCAATATAATCCAACGAACTAGACAATATAATAAAGTTACCTGTTCAGTTTGATTATCATGTTGTCAATAAATTCTTTACTTCGAGTAGACATTCGATCCTCTCGTTCATCAATTCGAAGAGTGTGGGCATCTTTCATACCCGCAATTACATTTAATGTAGCATCCCGATCATCCATTATTAATAACAATTCCGATGGAACATCTTCAAAGTCCTGCAGCGCTAGCTTTGTAGAAATATAGCGTGTTACTAATTCGGTCATATTTTCAGAAAAATGTACAGATATTTCACGCAATTGCACAAAGAATGATTGTGATTGTTCTAAAAATTTTGACATCATATCCAAAACTTTTCTATTAAAATTGGTTGTGGTTTCCTAGAAAATAAAATAAGAAATACGAAAGTTTTAGTCGTGTGCTCTCAAATGTAATAATATACTCGTAAACCCGCAAACAAATGTGTTTCATAGAACACCAAAAAAAATACTATACTCTAAAGACAGCATTGAGCAGCCAGCACTGTTGCAAAGTTACTAAACCAACTTACGATCAGATTAAAATTTGCGGAAAGTGGACATACAATTACAATACAATACTATATTTTTCTCGATGCAAAAAGGTATAATTTCTACTTCTACCTAATAAAAACAAACTACCGATTTGCGTGGATGTTAGGCGTGGCAGTTAATTTGCTCAAGATCGAAATCAGACTGACTTTATTGTAAATTAGCTACTCTCTTTGGCCTCTTTGCAGCGGATTAAACAACCGAAGCAAAGACGAGCGTTAACAGAGTATAAGTGTTGTTCTTTTTACATGTTATGTTATTTCAATTTATGTTTCTATTTATTGTATGTATTTCAATGTAATTCAATCTATTTTTATCTTAATCTATTGTTTAAAGCTACAGCGCTCCAACATTCCGCCACCATTAAAGGACTGCAGTTCTTTGATCCATGGGATTGGAGCCAGCTTGTGGATTGCTCTTTTAACGATGCCGGTTGCGGTTTGCACCTCTGCCACTCGGACCTTGCGGTCGTCTCCCGCGATGACTCGGGTGACGCGCCCTAGATGCCATTTCTGGGGCGGTGTGTTGTCCTCGTGTATGAACACCATGCGATCCACCTCTAAGTTGTTGGCCTCTGTTGTCCATTGTGATCGCTGCTGAAGGATGAGCACATAGTCTCTGGACCAGCTGTGCCAAAACCGCAGCTTGACTTCCGACAGCTGCCGCCACCGCTTTAAGGATGGATTGCTTGCCATGTTGCAAGGCATTCCTGGAGCGTATTCGCGCGGCTGCATGGTTAGAGCCTGACCTAGCAGCAAATGGCCTGGCGTTAGTGGCTCGCCGTCGTTGGGATTGCTGCTCTCAGTCGCCAGTGGCCTGGAGTTCAGCAGCGCTTCGACGTCGACGAGGTGTGTGTTGAGCTCGTCGTGTGTGAGCTTGACGATTCTGGCCCCTCTCACCAGCCGATGCTTCGCGGCCTTTACTGCCGCCTCCCACAGTCCTCCGAAGTGTGGCGCTCTGGGTGGAATGAAGATCCACTCCACTCCTCTCCTGAAGTTCCTCCTTTTGCTTCTCGAACGCTGTTTGCAGATCCTTCAGTACATTGCTCACTCCTACGAAGTTGGTCGCATTGTCGCTGTAAATCTTCTCCGGCAGTCCTCGTCTGCCCGCGAACCTTTAAAGACATTTAAAAAACGCGTCAGTGGATAAGTCAACTACAAGTTCAAGGTGAACAGCCTTTGACGTGAAACAAACAAACAGCGACATACGCCTTTACTGGGGGTCTGCCGCGCAATCTGTAGCTTACATAAAATGGCCCACAAAAATCAACACCGCAAACTCTGAATGGGCGACCTTCTCTCAGACGGTCTGCAGGCAAGTTTCCCATGATTTGGCCTAATAGTTTTGGCTTATATCTGAAACAATGCACGCAGTTACGAACAACTGCTGAGCACATTTCTCGTGCGTTTATTAGCCAAATTTGCTGTCTCAAAAGTGCCATCAATACTTTTGGGCCAGCGTGATAATTTTTAATGTGCAGATTACGCACAAATATCTTGACGAAAGTTTCGTCTCGAGGCAACAAAAGAGAAAAATTCGCATCTTAGGGAATATTACTCTGCAGCAACCTGCCACCTACACGAATAACTTTGAAATGTATGCCAGATAGTAGATAATAAATGCGGGTTCTGGTGCAAAAAGTGGAGTGAGGTGGTTTCCGGTAGAAAGGTACGTGAGGGATAAAAAGGTCAGGTGAGGGGTAAAAATGGTTAGGTGTAATATGGGCGAGGGTTCTAGGACAATGGGCGGGGGTTATGGGACAAAAAGTGGTGTGAGGTGGTTTCCTGTAAAAAAGGTGCATGAGGGATAAAAAGGTATGTACGTGAGGTGGTCCCCTATCACTGTGGTAAAAAAGGTCAAGTGTAATATGGGCGCGGGTTCTAGAGGGTGTGTAAATGAAGGTAATGTGTTGTGAGGAGGAGGATTAGGTAATAAAGGATCCTAATAAACATGTTGATCGGTTATTTGTAATAGGGATAATTAATGGGTTGATAGTGTGAGCATGCGCAAGTGCGTCGGGGTAAATGTGTTCGAGGGTTTTTTTTTTTTTTTTTTATTGTTATGTATACGGCAGGAAAAATGAAATCTTCGAAAGATACCATCTACAGTGCGTAGATGGCATGCACGATTCATACCCCTCCAAGTAGGGATATGCCTACGTACTAAACAAAAAACCTCCGCTCATTATCCAGTCCTTGTTACGCTCACCGGGACTTCCAGTCAAGGTATTACGTCGGTGAGCAGGATGTGATGCCAGATCGCAATCCCTCTCCTCCTGCGTTGCCATGCTGCGTGACGCTCCTTCCTTGAGTCTTCCTTAGTCGCCTTTTACGACAAGCCGAGTCCGCTGTGGTAGTATTCTGCCCCGCCACCACACGGGGGTGCTTCTCAGGCTACATTTCTGTTGGCCATCTCGTCCGTTCGGACACGCTTCATCATTTGGACTATGATCCCATGTGCCTTCTCCCAGACGCCTTTTTCCGCCACCATAGCGGCAATCAAGCCTCTCGGGCTGAGCGGTGCTCCAGTGAGTGTCTCGAGCTGATCCTTCTCCGCGGTGAACCTTGAGCAGTGCAGAAGGATATGTTCTGCTGACTCCACCTCGTGTGTGCAAAAAAGGCACATGGCTGAGTCCACGTGGTGGAACCTATGTAGGTACCCCCGGAAGCAGCCATGATCCGTGAGGAACTGCGTTATGTGGTAGTCCAACACTTTGTGCTCGCACTCTGCCCATTCCACTAGGTTGGGTATAAGCTGGTATGTCCATCGCCCTCGCTGCGACGCTTGCCACCTGGTCTGCCAGACTCCTTCGATCCATTCTCGTATGTCTGTCAAGTCAACCCCTTCTCGCGCTAAGTGTTGGCCTTTAATCTCCAGGTCTATCGGTGTAAGGCATGCTATCGCATGCGCCGCATCATCGGATATGGTTCGAAAACCTCTGATGAGTCTTAGCGCCATTGTCCGAGATACTGCACGCGCACTGTCTAGATAGGAGACTTTGTTGGTTACCGTACTCCAGATAGGAGCAGCGTAAAGCAGCGTTGCCTTCGTAACCGCTACGAGTAGCTTCCTTGCCGGTAATCTGGGTCCTCCCACGTTGGGCATAATTCTTGCAAGTGATGCAGCTGTCATTGCAGCCTTCCTGCTGGCATATGTTGCATGGTCCTTAAACGAGAGCCTTCGGTCTATTAGGACTCCCAGGTATTTCAACTTATCAGTTGAGGCTATTTGTACTCCCTTGACTAGCACCTGCATGTTCTCGACTCTCTTCCTGCTGCTCAACAGAACAATTTCGGTCTTATGCGCAGCGATTTCTAAGCCCACTTTTTCCAGCCAATCGATGGTCGATTTAATCGTGGCATTGCTGATGACCTGGAGCTCCGAAATTGTCTTGGCGACAGCTGTTACCGCAACGTCGTCGGCGAAACAGTGCAGCTCCACATTGCT
>JAEIGL010000152.1:0-38197 GCA_018903715.1 Zaprionus davidi | reverse complement strand
TGCCTAGCCACGGTGTCTAGCCTGTGCTCTTAGCCTGTGCCTAGCCCGTGACTAGACTGTGCATAGCCAGTGCCTCAGCCTGTGGTTCAGCCTGTGTCAAGCCTGTGACTGGCCTGTGCCTCCTGTGCCTAGCCAGTGACTGGAGCCAGTACCTAGCCTGTATCTAGCCTTTGTCCGAGTCTGTGCATAGCCAGTGTCGAGCCTGTGCCTAGCCTGTCGTGTATAGCCTCTGTCGGGGGTGTGTAGCCTCGTGATCCCAGCTCCTGTGCTAAGTTAGCTAGCCTGTGACCTGGCCGGTGCCTAGCCGGTGTCTAGCCTGTGTCTGGCCTGTCTAGCAGCCTGTGAGGCCTGTGCTAGCCTGTGCCTAACCTGTGTCTAGCCTGTGCCTAGCCTATGCCCGCCTGTGTCTAGCCTGTGTCTAGCCTGTGCCTAGCCTGTGTCTGAGCCTGTGCCTAGCCTGTGCCCAGCCTGTGTCTAGCCCTGTGTCTAGCTTCAGTACCTAGCCTGTGTCTAGCCTGTGTCTTGCCCAGTCCTAGCCTGTGCCTAGCCTGTGTCTAGCCCTGTGCCTAGCCTGTGCCTAGCCTGTGTCTAGCCTGTGTCTAGCCTGTGCCTAGCCTGAGCCTAGCCTGTGCCTAGCCTGTGCCTAGCAAGTGACTAGCCAGTGCCTAGCCTGTGCCCTAGCCAGTGTCTAGCCTGTGGCTCAGCCTGTGCCTTGCCAGTGTCTGCTCTGTGCCTAGCCTGTGTCTAGCCTGTGCCTAGCCAGTGTCTAGGCCTTGTGTCTGAGCCTGTGCGACTAGCCCGTGCCCAGCCAGTGCCTAGCCTGTGTCTAGCCTGTGCCTAGCCAGTGTCTGTGCGTAGCTGTGTGCCTGTGTCTAGCCTGTGTCTAGCCTGTGCCTAGCCTGTGCCTAGCCTGTGTCTGGCCTGTGCCTAGCCTGTGTCTAGCTTTGTGCCTAGCCAGTGCCTTAGGCCTGTGCCTAGCCTGTGTCTAGCCTGTGGCTACCTGAGCAGCCCAGTGCTAGCCTATGCCTAGCCAGTGTCTAGCCCTGTCCTAGCCTGTGCCTAGCCTGTGTCTAGCCTGTGTCTAGCCTGTGTCTAGCCTGTGCCTAGCCTGTGTCTAGCCTGTGTCTAGCCTGTGTCTAGCCTGTGTCTAGCCTGTGCCTGCCTGTGCCTTGCCTGTGCCTGGCCTGTGTCTAGCCTGTGCCTAGCCTGTGTTTAGCCTGTGCCTAGCCTGTGCCTAGCCTGTGCCTAGCCTGTGGCCTAGCCTGTGTCTAGCCCGTGCTAGCCTGTGTCTGGCCTGTGCTGCCTGTGCCTAGCCTGTGTCATAGCCTGTGCCTAGCCAGTGTCTAGCCTGTGCCTAGCCTGTGCCTAGCCTGTGCCCTAGCCTGTGTCTAGCCTGTGCCTAGCCTGTGCCTAGCCTGTGCCTAGCCTGTGTCTAGCCTGTGCCTAGCCTGTGTCTAGCCTGTGTCTAGCCTGTGCCTAGCCTGTGTCTAGCCTGTGTTGCCTAGCCTGTGTCTAGCCTGTGCCTAGCCTGTGTCCTAGCCTGTGTCTAGCCTGTGCCCTAGCCTGTGCCTAGCCTGTGCTAGCCTGTGCCTAGCCTGTGTCTAGCCTGTGCCTAGCCTGTGCCCTAGCCTGTGTCTAGCCTGTGTCTAGCCTGTGTCTAGCCTGTGCCTAGCCTGTGCCTAGCCTGTGCCTAGCCTGTGTCTAGCCTGTGCCTAGCCTGTGCCTAGCCTGTGCCTAGCCTGTGCCTAGCCTGTGCCTAGCCTGTGCATCGCCAGTGTCTAGCCTGTGCCTAGCCTGTGTCTAGGCTGTGTTTAGCCTGTGCCTAGCCTGTGTCTAGCCTGTGTCTAGCCTGTGCCTAGCCTGTGTCTAGCCTGTGCCTAGCCTGTGCCTAGCCTGTGTCTAGCCTGTGTCTAGCCTGTGCCTAGCCTGTGACTAGCCTGTGCCTAGCCTGTGTCTAGCCTGTGCCTAGCCTGTGTCTAGCCTGTGCCTAGCCTGTGCTAGCCTGTGCCTAGCCTGTGCCTAGCCTGTGCCTAGCCTGTGTCTAGCCTGTGCCTAGCCTGTGCCTAGCCTGTGTCTAGCCTGTGCCTAGCCTGTGCCTAGCCTGTGTCTAGCCTGTGCATAGCCTGTGCCTAGCCTGTGTCCTAGCCTGTGTCCTAGCCTGTGTCTAGCCTGTGTCTAGCCTGTGCCTAGCCTGTGCCTAGCCTGTGCCTAGCCTGTGTCTAGCCTGTGTGCCTAGCCTGTGCCTAGCCAGTGTCTAGCCTGTGCCTAGCCTGTGCCTAGCCTGTGCCTAGCCTGTGCCTAGCCTGTGCCTAGCCTGTGCCTAGCCTGTGCCTAGCCTGTGCCTAGCCTGTGCCTAGCCTGTGCCTAGCCTGTGCCTAGCCTGTGCCTAGCCTGTGCCTAGCCTGTGTGCTAGCCTGTGCCTAGCCTGTGACTAGCCTGTGTCTAGCCTGTGCCTGTGTCTAGCCAGTGTCTAGCCTGTGTCTAGCCTGTGCCTAGCCTGTGTCTAGCCTGTGTCTAGCCTGTGCCTAGCCCTGTGTCTAGCCTGTGTGCCTAGCCTGTGTCTAGCCTGTGTCTAGCCTGTGTCTAGCCTGTGTCTAGCCTGTGTCTAGCCTGTGCCTAGCCTGTGTCTAGCCTGTGCCTAGCCTGTCTAGCCTGTGTCTAGCCTGTGCTAGCCTGTGTCTAGCCTGTGCCTAGCCTGTGCCTACTGGCCTGTGCCTAGCCTGTGTCTAGCCTGTGTCTAGCCTGTGTCTAGCCTGTGTCTAGCCTGTGCCTAGCCTGTGTCTAGCCTGTGTCTAGCCTGTGCCTAGCCTGTGTCTAGCCTGTGCCTAGCCTGTGCCTAGCCTGTGCCTAGCCTGTGCCTAGCCTGTGCCTAGCCTGTGCCTAGCCTGTGTCTAGCCTGTGCCTTAGCCTGTGCTAGCCTGTGCCTAGCCTGTGCCTAGCCTGTGTCTAGCCTGTGTCCTAGCCTGTGCCTAGCCTGTGTCTAGCTTGTGTCTAGCCTGTGTCTAGCCTGTGTCTAGCCTGTGTCTAGCCTGTGTCTAGCCTGTGCCTAGCCTGTGCCTAGCCTGTGTCTGGCCTGTGCCTAGCCTGTGCCTAGCCTGTGCCTAGCCTGTGTCTAGCCTGTGTCTAGCCTGTGCCTAGCCTGTGTCTAGCCTGTGCCTAGCCTGTGCTAGCCTGTGTCTAGCCTGTGTCTAGCCTGTGTCTAGCCTGTGCCTAGCCTGTGCCTAGCCTGTGTCTAGCCTGTGCCTAGCCAGTGCCTAGCCTGTGCCTAGCCTGTGTCTAGCCTGTGCCTAGCCAGTGTCTAGCCTGTGCCTAGCCTGTGCCTAGCCTGTGTCTAGCCTGTGTCTAGCCTGTGCCTAGCCTGTGTCTAGCCTGTGTCTAGCCTGTGTCTAGCTCTGTGCCTAGCCTGTGCCTAGCCTGTGTCTAGCCTGTGTCTAGCCTGTGCCTAGCCTGTGTCTAGCCTGTGTCTAGCCTGTACTGTGCTAGCCTGTGCCTGTGCCTGTGCCTAGCCTGTGTCTAGCCTGTGCCTAGCCTGTGCCTAGCCTGTGTCTAGCCTGTGCCTAGCCTGTGTCTAGCCTGTGTCTAGCCTGTGTCTAGCCTGTGTCTAGCCAGTGTCTAGCCTGTGTCTAGCCTGTGTCTAGCCTGTGCCTAGCCTGTGTCTAGCCTGTGCCTAGCCTGTGCCTAGCCTGTGTCTAGCCTGTGTCTAGCCTGTGCCTAGCCTGTGTCTAGCCTGTGCCTAGCCTGTGCCTAGCCTGTGTCTAGCCTGTGTCTAGCCTGTGCCTAGCCTGTGCCTAGCCATGTGCCTAGCCTGTGCCTAGCCTGTGTCTAGCCTGTGCCTAGCCTGTGTCTAGCCTGTGTCTAGCCTGTGCCTGTGCCTAGCCTGTGTCTAGCCTGTGCCTAGCCTGTGTCTAGCCTGTGTCTAGCCTGTGTCTAGCCTGTGTCTAGCCTGTGCCTAGCCTGTGCCTAGCCTGTGCCTAGCCTGTGCCTAGCCAGTGTCTAGCCAGTGCCTAGCCTGTGCCTAGCCTGTGCCTAGCCTGTGCCTAGCCTGTGTCTAGCCTGTGTCTAGCCTGTGCCTTGCCTGTGACTGGCATGTGCATAGCCTGTGCCTAGCCAGTGTCTAGCCTGTGTCTAGCCTGTGCCTAGCCTGTGTCTAGCCTGTGCCTTGCCTGTGACTGGCATGTGCATAGCCTGTGCCTAGCCAGTGTCTAGCCTGTGTCTAGCCTGTGCCTGTCTAGCCTGCTGCCTGTGCTAGCCTGTGCCTAGCCTGTGCCTAGCCTGTGTCTAGCCTGTGTCTAGCCTGTGTCTAGCCTGTGTCTAGCCTGTGTCTAGCCTGTGCCTAGCCTGTGTCTAGCCTGTGTCTAGCCTGTGTCTAGCCTGTGTCTAGCCTGTGTCTAGCCTGTGTCTAGCCAGTGCCTGTGCCTGTGCCTGTGCCTAGCCTGTGTCTAGCCTGTGCCTAGCCTGTGTCTAGCCTGTGTCTAGCCTGTGTCTAGCCTGTGCCTAGCCTGTGTCTAGCCTGTGTCTAGCCTGTGCCTAGCCTGTGTCTAGCCTGTGTCTAGCCTGTGTCTAGCCTGTGTCTAGCCTGTGTCTAGCCTGTGCCTAGCCTGTGTCTAGCCTGTGTCTAGCCTGTGTCTAGCCTGTGCCTAGCCTGTGTCTAGCCTGTGTCTAGCCTGTGCCTAGCCTGTGTCTAGCCTGTGCCTAGCCTGTGCCTAGCCTGTGCCTAGCCTGTGTCCTAGCCTGTGTGCCTAGCCTGTGCCTAGCCTGTGTCTAGCCTGTGTCTAGCCTGTGTCTAGCCTGTGTCCTAGCCTGTGTCTAGCCTGTGTCTAGCCTGTGCCTAGCCTGTGCCTAGCCTGTGTCTAGCCTGTGTCTAGCCTGTGCCTAGCCTGTGCCTAGCCTGTGCCTAGCCTGTGTCTAGCCTGTGTCTAGCCTGTGCCTAGCCTGTGTCTAGCCTGTGTCTAGCCTGTGCCTAGCCTGTGTCTAGCCAGTGTCTAGCCTGTGCCTAGCCTGTGTCTAGCCTGTGCCTAGCCTGTGCCTAGCCTGTGTCTAGCCTGTGTCTAGCCTGTGTCTAGCCTGTGTCTAGCCTGTGCCTAGCCTGTGTCTAGCCTGTGTCTAGCCTGTGCCTAGCCTGTGCCTAGCCTGTGTCTAGCCTGTGCCTAGCCTGTGTCTAGCCTGTGCCTAGCCTGTGTCTAGCCTGTGTCTAGCCTGTGTCTAGCCTGTGCCTGTCAGCCTGTGTCTAGCCTGTGTCTAGCCTGTGTCTAGCCTGTGTCTAGCCTGTGCCTAGCCTGTGTCTAGCCTGTGTCTAGCCTGTGTCTAGCCTGTGTCTCAGCCTGTGCCTAGCCTGTGTCTAGCCTGTGTCCTAGCCTGTGCCTAGCCTGTGTCTAGCCTGTGCCTAGCCTGTGTCTAGCCTGTGCCTAGCCTGTGTCTAGCCTGTGCCTAGCCAGTGTCTAGCCTGTGCCTAGCCTGTGTCTAGCCTGTGTGTCTAGCCTGTGTCTAGCCTGTGTCTAGCCCAGTGTCTAGCCTGTGTCTAGCCTGTGTCTAGCCTGTGTCTAGCCTGTGCCTGGCCTGTGTCTAGCCTGTGTGCTAGCCTGTGCTAGCCTGTGCCTAGCCTGTGTCTAGCCTGTGTCTAGCCTGTGCCTAGCCTGTGTCTAGCCTGTGTCTAGCCTGTGCCTAGCCTGTGTCTAGCCTGTGTCTAGCCTGTGCCTAGCCTGTGTCTGTGCCTAGCCTGTGCCTAGCCTGTGTCTAGCCTGTGCCTAGCCTGTGTCTAGCCTGTGCCTAGCCTGTGTCTAGCCTGTGCCTAGCCTGTGTCTAGCCTGTGCCTAGCCTGTGTCTAGCCTGTGTCTAGCCTGTGTCTAGCCAGTGTCTAGCCTGTGTCTAGCCTGTGCCTAGCCTGTGTCTAGCCCTGTGCTAGCCTGTGTCTAGCCTGTGTCTAGCCTGTGTCTAGCCTGTGTCTAGCCTGTGTCTAGCCTGTGTCTAGCCTGTGCCTAGCCTGTGTCTAGCCTGTGCCTAGCCTGTGTCTAGCCTGTGTCTAGCCTGTGTCTAGCCTGTGCCTAGCCTGTGTCTAGCCTGTGTCTAGCCTGTGCCTAGCCTGTGCCTAGCCTGTGCCTAGCCTGTGTCTAGCCTGTGTCTAGCCTGTGCCTAGCCTGTGTCTAGCCTGTGCCTAGCCTGTGTCTAGCCTGTGTCTAGCCTGTGTCTAGCCTGTGTCTAGCCTGTGTCTAGCCTGTGTCTGAGCCTGTGCCTAGCCTGTGTCTAGCCTGTGTCTAGCCTGTGCCTAGCCTGTGTCTAGCCAGTGTCTAGCCTGTGTCTAGCCTGTGTCTGGCCTGCTGTGCCTAGCCTGTGCCTAGCCTGTGTCTAGCCTGTGCCTAGCCTGTGCCTAGCCTGTGCCTAGCCTGTGTCTAGCCTGTGCCTAGCCTGTGTCTAGCCTGTGTCTAGCCTGTGTCTAGCCTGTGCCTAGCCTGTGTCTAGCCTGTGTCCTAGCCTGTGCCTAGCCTGTGTCTAGCCTGTGTCTAGCCTGTGCCTAGCCTGTGTCTAGCCTGTGCCTAGCCTGTGCCTAGCCTGTGTCTAGCCTGTGTCTAGCCTGTGCCTAGCCTGTGTCTAGCCTGTGTCTAGCCTGTGTCTAGCCTGTGTCTAGCCTGTGTCTAGCCTGTGTCTAGCCTGTGCCTAGCCTGTGTCCTAGCCTGTGCCTAGCCTGTGTCTAGCCTGTGTCTAGCCTGTGCCTAGCCTGTGTCTAGCCTGTGCCTAGCCTGTGCCTAGCCTGTGCCTAGCCTGTGTCTAGCCTGTGCCTAGCCAGTGTCTAGCCTGTGCCTAGCCTGTGTCTAGCCTGTGTCTAGCCTGTGTCTAGCCTGTGCCTGTGTCTAGCCTGTGTCTAGCCTGTGCCTAGCCTGTGCCTAGCCTGTGTCTAGCCTGTGTCTAGCCTGTGCCTAGCCTGTGTCTAGCCTGTGCCTAGCCTGTGTCTAGCCAGTGTCTAGCCTGTGTCTAGCCTGTGTCTAGCCTGTGTCTAGCCTGTGTCTAGCCTGTGTCTAGCCTGTGCCTAGCCTGTGTCTAGCCTGTGTCTAGCCTGTGTCCTGGCCTGTGCCTAGCCAGTGTCTAGCCTGTGTGTCTAGCCTGTGCCTTGCCTGTGACTGGCATGTGCATAGCCTGTGCCTAGCCAGTGTCTAGCCTGTGTCTAGCCTGTGCCTAGCCTGTGTCTAGCCTGTGTCTGGCCTGTGTCTAGCCTGTGTCTAGCCTGTGTCTAGCCTGTGTCTAGCCTGTGTCTAGCCTGTGTCTAGCCTGTGTCTAGCCTGTGCCTAGCCTGTGTCTAGCCTGCCTGTGCCTAGCCTGTGTCTAGCCTGTGCCTAGCCAGTGCCTCTAGCCTGTGCCTAGCCTGTGTCTAGCCTGTGCCTAGCCTGTGTCTAGCCTGTGCCTAGCCTGTGCCTAGCCTGTGTCTAGCCTGTGTCTAGCCTGTGCCTAGCCTGTGTCTAGCCTGTGCCTAGCCTGTGTCTAGCCTGTGTCTAGCCTGTGCCTAGCCTGTGCCTAGCCTGTGCCTAGCCTGTGTCCTAGCCTGTGTCTAGCCTGTGTCTAGCCTGTGCCTAGCCTGTGTCTAGCCTGTGCCTAGCCTGTGCCTAGCCAGTGTCTAGCCTGTGTCTAGCCTGTGCCTAGCCTGTGCCTAGCCTGTGTCTAGCCTTTGTCTAGCCTGTGCCTAGCCTGTGTCTAGCCTGTGCCTAGCCAGTGTATAGCCTCTGTCTAGCCTGTGTCTAGCCGGTGTCCAGCCGGTGTCTAGCCTGTGCCTAGCCTGTGCCTAGCCTGTGACTGGCCTGTGCCTAGCCTGTGCCTAGCCAGTGCCTAGCCTGTGTCTAGCCTGTGCCTAGCCTGTGTCTAGCCTGTGTCTAGCCTGTGCCTAGCCTGTGCCTAGCCTGTGTCTGGCCTGTGTCTAGCCTGTGTCTAGCCTGTGTCTAGCCTGTGTCTAGCCTGTGTCTAGCCTGTGCCTGGCCTGTGTCTAGCCTGTGCCTAGCCTGTGCCTAGCCTGTGCCTAGCCTGTGTCTAGCCTGTGCCTAGCCTGTGTCTAGCCTGTGCCTAGCCTGTGCCTAGCCTGTGTCTAGCCTGTGTCTGCCTAGCCTGTGCCTAGCCTGTGTCTAGCCTGTGCCTAGCCTGTGTCTAGCCTGTGTCTAGCCTGTGTCTAGCCTGTGCCTAGCCTGTGTCTAGCCTGTGTCTAGCCTGTGCCTTGCCTGTGCCTAGCCTGTGTCTAGCCAGTGTCTAGCCTGTGTCTAGCCTGTGTCTAGCCTGTGTCTAGCCTGTGCCTAGCCTGTGTCTAGCCTGTGTCTAGCCTGTGTCTAGCCTGTGTCTAGCCTGTGTCTAGCCTGTGTCTAGCCTGTGTCTAGCCTGTGTCTAGCCTGTGCCTAGCCTGTGTCTAGCCTGTGTCTAGCCTGTGCCTAGCCTGTGCCTAGCCTGTGTCTAGCCTGTGCCTAGCCTGTGCCTAGCCTGTGTCTAGCCTGTGCCTAGCCTGTGCCTAGCCTGTGTCTAGCCTGTGTCTAGCCTGTGCCTAGCCTGTGTCTAGCCTGTGTCTAGCCTGTGCCTAGCCTGTGTCTAGCCTGTGTCTAGCCTGTGCCTAGCCTGTGTCTAGCCTGTGTCTAGCCTGTGCCTAGCCTGTGCCTAGCCTGTGTCTAGCCTGTGCCTAGCCTGTGTGTCTAGCCTGTGCCTAGCCTGTGTCTAGCCTGTGCCTAGCCAGTGTCTCAGGCATGTGCCTAGCCTGTGTCTAGCCTGTGTCTAGCCTGTGTCTAGCCTGTGCCTAGCCTGTGTCTGTGCCTTGCCTGTGCCTAGCCTGTGTCTAGCCTGTGCCTAGCCTGTGTCTAGCCTGTGTCTAGCCTGTGCCTAGCCAGTGCCTAGCCTGTGCCTAGCCTGTGTCTAGCCTGTGTCTAGCCTGTGTCTAGCCTGTGTCTAGCCTGTGTCCTGGCCTGTGCCTTAGCCTGTGTCTAGCCTGTGTCTAGCCTGTGCCTAGCCTGTGTCTAGCCTGTGCCTAGCCTGTGTCTAGCCTGTGCCTAGCCTGTGTCTAGCCTGTGCCTAGCCTGTGCCTAGCCAGTGTCTAGCCTGTGTCTAGCCTGTGCCTAGCCTGTGTCTAGCCTGTGTCTAGCCTGTGTCTAGCCTGTGCCTAGCCTGTGCCTAGCCTGTGCCTAGCCTGTGTCTAGCCTGTGTGTCTAGCCTGTGTCTAGCCTGTGCCTAGCCTGTGTCTAGCCTGTGTCTAGCCTGTGTCCTAGCCTGTGCCTAGCCTGTGCCTAGCCAGTGTGCAGCCTGTGCCTAGCCTGTGTCTAGCCTGTGCCTAGCCTGTGTCTGGCCTGTGCCTAGCCAGTGTCTAGCCTGTGTCTAGCCTGTGTCTAGCCTGTGCCTAGCCTGTGTCTAGCCTGTGCCTAGCCAGTGCCTAGCCTGTGTCTAGCCTGTGCCTAGCCAGTGTCTAGCCTGTGCCTAGCCAGTGTCTAGCCTGTGTCTAGCCTGTGCTAGCCTGTGTCTAGCCTGTGTCTAGCCTGTGTCTAGCCTGTGTCCTAGCCTGTGTCTAGCCTGTGTCTAGCCTGTGTCTAGCCTGTGCCTAGCCTGTGTCCTAGCCTGTGCCTAGCCTGTGTCTAGCCTGTGTCTAGCCTGTGTCTAGCCTGTGCCTGGCCTGACTGGCCTGTGCCTAGCCTGTGCCTAGCCTGTGTCTAGCCAGTGTCTAGCCAGTGCCCAGCCTGTGCCTAGCCTGTGTCTAGCCTGTGTCTAGCCTGTGCCTAGCCTGTGTCTAGCCTGTGCCTAGCCTGTGTCTAGCCTGTGTCTAGCCTGTGTCTAGCCTGTGTCTAGCCTGTGCCTAGCCTGTGTCTAGCCTGTGTCTAGCCTGTGTCCTAGCCTGTGCCTAGCCTGTGCCTAGCCTGTGCCTAGCCTGTGTCTAGCCTGTGTCTAGCCTGTGCCTAGCCTGTGTCTAGCCTGTGTGTCTAGCCTGTGTCTAGCCTGTGTCTAGCCTGTGCCTAGCCTGTGTCTAGCCTGTGCCTAGCCTGTGTCTAGCCTGTGCCTAGCCTGTGTCTAGCCTGTGTCTAGCCTGTGCCTAGCCTGTGTCTAGCCTGTGTCTAGCCTGTGTCTAGCCTGTGTCTAGCCTGTGTCTAGCCTGTGCCTAGCCTGTGCCTAGCCTGTGTCTAGCCTGTGTCTAGCCTGTGTCTAGCCTGTGCCTAGCCTGTGTCTAGCCTGTGTCTAGCCTGTGCCTAGGCCTGTGTCTAGCCTGTGCC
Source organism: Zaprionus davidi (assembly GCA_018903715.1). Lineage (NCBI taxonomy): Eukaryota > Metazoa > Arthropoda > Insecta > Diptera > Drosophilidae > Zaprionus > Zaprionus davidi. Next base: position 27,986 of record JAEIGL010000152.1, on the reverse strand, counting down.
TAGCCTGTGTCTAGCCTGTGTCTAGCCTGTGTCTAGCCTGTGCCTAGCCTGTGTCTAGCCTGTGCCTAGCCTGTGTCTAGCCTGTGTCTAGCCTGTGCCTAGCCTGTGTCTAGCCTGTGTCTAGCCTGTGTCTAGCCTGTGCCTAGCCTGTGCCTAGCCTGTGTCTAGCCTGTGTCTAGCCTGTGCCTAGCCTGTGCCTGGCCTGTGCCTAGCCTGTGCCTAGCCAGTGTCTAGCCTGTGTCTAGCCTGTGCCTAGCCTGTGTCTAGCCTGTGTCTAGCCTGTGCCTAGCCTGTGTCTAGCCTGTGCCTAGCCTGTGCCTAGCCTGTGCCTAGCCTGTGTCTAGCCTGTGCCTAGCCTGCCTGTGTAGCCTGTGCCTAGCCTGTGTCTAGCCTGTGTCTAGCCTGTGTGCTAGCCTGTGTCTAGCCTGTGCCTAGCCTGTGCATAGCCTGTGCCTAGCCTGTGTCTAGCCTGTGTCTAGCCTGTGCCTAGCCTGTGTCTAGCCTGTGTCTAGCCTGTGCCTAGCCTGTGTCTAGCCTGTGCCTAGCCTGTGCCTAGCCTGTGTCTAGCCTGTGCCTAGCCTGTGTCTAGCCTGTGTCTAGCCTGTGTCTAGCCTGTGCCTCTAGCCTGTGTCTAGCCTGTGCCTAGCCTGTGTCTAGCCTGTGCCTAGCCTGTGTCTAGCCTGTGTCTAGCCTGTGCCTAGCCTGTGTCTAGCCTGTGCCTAGCCTGTGCCTAGCCTGTGTCTAGCCTGTGTCTAGCCTGTGTCTAGCCTGTGTCTAGCCTGTGTCTAGCCTGTGTCTAGCCTGTGTCTAGCCTGTGTCTAGCCTGTGCCTAGCCAGTGTCTAGCCTGTGTCTAGCCTGTGCCTAGCCTGTGTCTAGCCTGTGTCTAGCCTGTGCCTAGCCTGTGTCTAGCCTGTGCCTGGCCTGTGTCTAGCCTGTGCCTAGCCTGTGCCTAGCCTGTGTCTAGCCTGTGCCTAGCCTGTGTCTAGCCTGTGCCTAGCCTGTGTCTAGCCTGTGCCTAGCCAGTGTCTAGCCTATGTCTAGCCTGTGTCTAGCCTGTGTCTAGCCTGTGCCCTAGCCTGTGCCTAGCCTGTGTCTAGCCTGTGCCTAGCCTGTGCCTAGCCTGTGTCTAGCCTGTGCCTAGCCTGTGCCTGGCCTGTGTCTAGCCTGTGCCTAGCCTGTGTCTAGCCTGTGTCTAGCCTGTGTCTAGCCTGTGCCTAGCCTGTGTCTAGCCTGTGCCTAGCCTGTGCCTAGCCAGTGTCTAGCCTGTGTCTAGCCTGTGCCTTGCCTGTGACTGGCATGTGCATAGCGTGTGCCTAGCCAGTGTCTAGCCAGTGCCTAGCCTGTGCCTAGCCTGTGTCTAGCCTGTGCCTTGCCTGTGCCTGGCCTGTGCATAGCCTGTGCCTAGCCAGTGTCTAGCCTGTGCCTTGCCAGAGACTGGCATGTGCATAGCGTGTGCCTAGCCAGTGTCTAGCCTGTGCCTAGCCTGTGTCTAGCCTGTGTCTAGCCTGTGCCTTGCCTGTGACTGGCATGTGCATAGCCTGTGCCTAGCCAGTGTCTAGCCTGTGTCTAGCCTGTGCCTTGCCTGTGACTGGCATGTGCATAGCCTGTGCCTAGCCAGTGTCTAGCCTGTGTCTAGCCTGTGTCTAGGCCTGTGCCTGTGCCTAGCCTGTGTCTAGCCTGTGTCTAGCCTGTGTCTAGCCTGTGCCTAGCCAGTGTCTAGCCTGTGTCTAGCCTGTGCCTAGCCTGTGTCTAGCCTGTGTCTAGCCTGTGCCTAGCCTGTGTCTAGCCTGTGCCTAGCCTGTGCCTAGCCTGTGCCTAGCCTGTGTCTAGCCTGTGTCTAGCCTGTGTCTAGCCTGTGTCTGTGCCTGTATAGCCTGTGCCTAGCCTGTGTCTAGCCTGTGCCTAGCCTGTGTCTAGCCTGTGTCTAGCCTGTGCCTAGCCTGTGACTGGCCTGTGTCTAGCCTGTGCCTAGCCTGTGTCTAGCCTGTGTCTAGCCTGTGCCTAGCCAGTGTCTAGCCTGTGCCTAGCCTGTGCTAGCCTGTGCCTAGCCTGTGCCTAGCCTGTGCCTAGCCTGTGTCTAGCCTGTGTCTAGCCTGTGTCTAGCCTGTGTGCCTAGCCTGTGTCCTAGCCTGTGTCTAGCCTGTGTCTAGCCTGTGCCTAGCCTGTGTCTAGCCAGTGTCTAGCCTGTGCCTAGCCTGTGTTAGCCTGTGCCTAGCCAGTGCCTAGCCTGTGTCTAGCCTGTGTCTAGCCTGTGCCTTGCCTGTGACTGGCCTGTGCCTAGCCTGTGCCTAGCCTGTGTCTAGCCAGTGTCTAGCCTGTGCCTAGCCTGTGTCTAGCCTGTGTCTAGCCTGTGCCTAGCCTGTGTCTAGCCTGTGTCTAGCCTGTGCCTAGCCTGTGTCTAGCCTGTGCCTAGCCTGTGTCTAGCCTGTGCCTAGCCTGTGTCTAGCCTGTGTCTAGCCTGTGCCTAGCCTGTGTCTAGCCTGTGCCTTGCCTGTGCCTAGCCTGTGTCTAGCCTGTGCCTAGCCTGTGTCTAGCCTGTGCCTAGCCTGTGCCTAGCCTGTGTCTAGCCTGTGTCTAGCCTGTGCCTAGCCTGTGCCTAGCCTGTGCCTAGCCTGTGTCTAGCCTGTGTCTAGCCTGTGTCTAGCCTGTGCCTAGCCTGTGTCTAGCCTGTGCTGTGTCTAGCCTGTGTCTAGCCTGTGTCTAGCCTGTGTCTAGCCTGTGCCTAGCCTGTGTCTAGCCTGTGCCTAGCCTGTGCCTAGCCTGTGCCTAGCCTGTGTCTAGCCTGTGTCTAGCCTGTGTCTAGCCTGTGTCTAGCCTGTGTCCTGGCCTGTGCCTAGCCAGTGTCTAGCCTGTGCCTAGCCTGTGTCTAGCCTGTGTCTAGCCTGTGTCTAGCCTGTGTCATAGCCTGTGTCTAGCCTGTGTCTAGCCTGTGCCTAGCCTGTGCCTAGCCTGTGTCTGGCCTGTGTCTAGCCTGTGCCTAGCCTGTGTCTAGCCTGTGCCTAGCCTGTGTCTAGCCTGTGCCTAGCCTGTGCCTAGCCTGTGTCTAGCCTGTGTCTAGCCTGTGTCTAGCCTGTGCCTAGCCTGTGTGCCTAGCCTGTGCCTAGCCAGTGTCTAGCCTGTGCCTAGCCTGTGTCTAGCCTGTGTCTAGCCTGTGTCTAGCCTGTGCCTAGCCTGTGTCTAGCCTGTGTCTAGCCTGTGTCTAGCCTGTGCCTTAGCCTGTGTCTAGCCTGTGTCTAGCCTGTGTCTAGCCTGTGTGTCTAGCCTGTGCCTAGCCTGTGTCTAGCCTGTGTCTAGCCTGTGTCTAGCCTGTGCCTAGCCTGTGTCTAGCCTGTGCCTAGCCTGTGTCTAGCCTGTGTCTAGCCTGTGTCTAGCCTGTGCCTAGCCTGTGTCTAGCCTGTGCCTAGCCTGTGCCTAGCCTGTGTCTGGCCTGTGTCTAGCCTGTGCCTAGCCTGTGTCTAGCCTGTGCCTAGCCTGTGCCTCTGTGCCTGTGTGCCTAGCCTGTGCCTAGCCTGTGTCTAGCCTGTGCCTAGCCTGTGTCTAGCCTGTGCCTAGCCAGTGTCTAGCCTGTGCCTAGCCAGTGTCTAGCCTGTGTCTAGCCTGTGCCTGTGCCCTGTGCCTGGCCTGTGCCTAGCCTGTGCCTAGCCTGTGTCTAGCCTGTGCCTAGCCTGTGTCTGGCCTGTGCCTAGCCTGTGTCTAGCCTGTGTCTAGCCTGTGTCTAGCCAGTGTCTAGCCTGTGCCTAGCCTGTGCCTGTGTCAGCCTGTGTCTAGCCTGTGTCTAGCCTGTGTCTAGCCTGTGCCTAGCCTGTGTCTAGCCTGTGTCTAGCCTGTGCCCTAGCCTGTGTCTAGCCTGTGCCTAGCCTGTGTCTAGCCTGTGTCTAGCCTGTGTCTAGCCTGTGTCTAGCCTGTGCCTAGCCTGTGTCTAGCCTGTGCCTAGCCTGTGCCTAGCCAGTGTCTAGCCTGTGTCTAGCCTGTGCCTAGCCTGTGCCTAGCCTGTGTCTAGCCTGTGCCTAGCCTGTGTCTAGCCTGTGCCTAGGCCAGTGCCTAGCCTGTGTCTAGCCTGTGCCTAGCCTGTGTCTAGCCTGTGTCTAGCCTGTGTCTAGCCTGTGCCTAGCCTGTGTCTAGCCTGTGTCTAGCCAGTGTGCTAGCCTGTGCCTAGCCCAGTGTCTAGCCTGTGCCTAGCCTGTGTCTTGCCTGTGTCTGGCCTGTGCCTAGCCTGTGTCTAGCCTGTGCCTAGCCTGTGTCTAGCCTGTGCCTAGCCTGTGTCTAGCCTGTGCCTAGCCTGTGTCTAGCCTGTGTCTAGCCTGTGCCTAGCCTGTGCCTAGCCTGTGCCTAGCCTGTGTCTAGCCTGTGTGTCTAGCCTGTGCCTAGCCTGTGTCCTAGCCTGTGTCTAGCCTGTGCCTAGCCTGTGTCTAGCCTGTGCCTAGCCTGTGCCTGTCTAGCCTGTGCCTAGCCTGTGTCTAGCCTGTGTCTAGCCTGTGTCTAGCCTGTGTCTAGCCTGTGTGCCTGTGCCTGTGTCTAGCCTGTGTCTAGCCTGTGCCTAGCCTGTGTCTAGCCTGTGCCTAGCCTGTGCCTAGCCTGTGTCTAGCCTGTGCCTAGCCTGTGTCTAGCCTGTGCCTAGCCTGTGTCTGGCCTGTGTCTAGCCTGTGCCTAGCCTGTGTCTAGCCTGTGTCTAGCCTGTGTCTAGCCTGTGCCTTGCCTGTGACTGGCCTGTGTCTAGCCTGTGCCTAGCCTGTGTCTAGCCTGTGTCTAGCCTGTGTCTAGCCTGTGACTGGCCTGTGCCTAGCCTGTGCCTAGCCAGTGTCTAGCCTGTGTCTAGCCTGTGCCTTGCCTGTGACTGGCATGTGCATAGCCTGTGCCTAGCCAGTGTCTAGCCTTTGCCTAGCCTGTGTCTAGCCTGTGCCTTGCCTGTGACTGGCATGTGCATAGCCTGTGTCTAGCCTGTGACTATCCAGTGTCTAGCCTGTGCCTAGCCTGTGTCTAGCCTGTGTCTAGCCTGTGCCTAGCCAGTGTCTAGCCTGTGCTCTAGCCTGTGTCTAGCCTGTGCCTAGCCTGTGACTGGCCTGTGCATAGCCTGTGCCTAGCCTGTGTCTAGCCTGTGTATAGCCTCTGTCTAGCCTGTGTCTAGTCTGTGTCTAGCCTGTGTCTAGCCTGTGCCTTGCCTGTGCCTAGCCTGTGCATAGCCTGTGCCTAGCCTGTGTCTAGCCTGTGCCTAGCCTGTGTCTGGCCTGTGCCTAGCCTGTGCCTAGCCTGTGCCTAGCCTGTGTCTAGCCAGTGCCTAGCCTGTGCCTAGCCAGTGTGCCTAGCCTGTGCCTAGCCTGTGCCTAGCCAGTGTCTAGCCTGTGCCTAGCCTGTGTCTAGCCTGTGTCTGGCCTGTGCCTAGCCTGTGTCTAGCCTGTGTCTAGCCTGTGTCTAGCCTGTGCCTAGCCTGTGTGCCTAGCCTGTGCCTAGCCTGTGCCTAGCCTGTGTCTAGCCTGTGTCTAGCCTGTGTCTAGCCTGTGTCCTAGCCTGTGTGCCTAGCCTGTGCCTAGCCTGTGCCTAGCCTGTGCCTAGCCTGTGTCTAGCCTGTGTCTAGCCTGTGCCTAGCCTGTGCCTAGCCTGTAGCCTGTGCCTAGCCTGTGTCCTAGCCTGTGTCTAGCCTGTGTCTAGCCTGTGTCTGGCCTGTGTCTAGCCTGTGTCTAGCCTGTGCCTAGCCTGTGTCTAGCCTGTGTCTAGCCTGTGTCTAGCCTGTGTCTAGCCTGTGCCTAGCCTGTGTCTAGCCTGTGCCTAGCCAGTGCCTAGCCTGTGTCTAGCCTGTGTCTAGCCTGTGCCTAGCCTGTGCCTAGCCTGTGTCTAGCCTGTGTCTAGCCTGTGCCTAGCCTGTGTCTAGCCTGTGTCTAGCCTGTGCCTAGCCTGTGCCTAGCCTGTGCCTAGCCTGTGCCTAGCCTGTGCCTAGCCAGTGTCTAGCCTGTGTCTAGCCTGTGCCTAGCCTGTGTCTAGCCTGTGCCTAGCCTGTGCTAGCCTGTGTCTAGCCTGTGTCTAGCCTGTGCATGTAGCCTGTGTCTAGCCTGTGCCTAGCCTGTGCCTAGCCTGTGCCTAGCCTGTGTCTAGCCTGTGCCTTGCCTGTGTCTAGCCTGTGCCTAGCCTGTGCCTAGCCTGTGTCTAGCCTGTGCCTAGCCTGTGCCTAGCCTGTGTCTAGCCTGTGCCTAGCCTGTGTCTAGCCTGTGTCTAGCCTGTGTCTAGCCTGTGTCTAGCCTGTGTCTAGCCTGTGTCTAGCCTGTGTCTAGCCTGTGCCTAGCCTGTGTCTAGCCTGTGCCTAGCCTGTGTCTGGCCTGTGTCCTAGCCTGTGTCTAGCCTGTGCCTAGGCCTGTGTCTAGCCTGTGCCTAGCCTGTGTCTAGCCTGTGTCTAGCCTGTGCCTTGCCTGTGACTGGCATGTGCATAGCCTGTGCCTAGCCAGTGTCTAGCCTGTGCCTAGCCTGTGCCTAGCCTAGCCTGTGTGTAGCCTGTGTCTAGCCTGTGCCTAGCCTGTGCCTAGCCTGTGCCTAGCCAGTGTCTAGCCTGTGTCCTAGCCTGTGTCTAGGCCAGTGCCTAGCCTGTGTCTAGCCTGTGTGTCTAGCCTGTGTCTAGCCTGTGCCTAGCCTGTGTCTAGCCTGTGTCTAGCCTGTGCCTAGCCTGTGTGTCTAGCCTGTGCCTAGCCTGTGCCTAGCCTGTGTCTAGCCTGTGTCTAGCCAGTGTCTAGCCTGTGTCTAGCCTGTGTCTAGCCTGTGTCCTTAGCCAGTGTCTAGCCTGTGCCTAGCCTGTGCCTAGCCTGTGTCTAGCCTGTGTCTAGCCTGTGCCTAGCCTGTGTCTAGCCTGTGTCTAGCCTGTGTGTCTAGCCTGTGCCTAGCCTGTGTCTAGCCTGTGTCCAGCCTGTGTCTAGCCTGTGCCTAGCCTGTGTCTAGCCTGTGTCTAGCCTGTGTCTAGCCTGTGTCTAGCCTGTGTCTAGCCTGTGTCTAGCCTGTGTCTAGCCTGTGTCTAGCCTGTGTTCCTAGCCTGTGCCTAGCCTGTGTCTAGCCTGTGTCTAGCCTGTGTCTAGCCTGTGTCTAGCCTGTGCCTAGCCTGTGTCTAGCCTGTGCCTAGCCTGTGTGCCTAGCCTGTGCCTAGCCTGTGTCTAGCCTGTGTCTAGCCTGTGTCTAGCCAGTGTGTCTAGCCTGTGTCTAGCCTGTGTCTAGCCTGTGTCTAGCCTGTGTCTAGCCTGTGTCTAGCCTGTGTCTAGCCTGTGTCTAGCCTGTGTCTAGCCTGTGCCTAGCCTGTGTCTAGCCTGTGTGCTAGCCTGTGCCTAGCCTGTGTCTAGCCTGTGCCTAGCCTGTGTCTAGCCTGTGCCTAGCCTGTGTCTAGCCTGTGTCTAGCCTGTGTCTGGCCTGTGCCTAGCCTGTGTCTAGCCTGTGTCTAGCCTGTGTCTAGCCTGTGTGTCTGGCCTGTGCCTAGCCTGTGTCTAGCCTGTGCCTAGCCTGTGTCTAGCCTGTGCCTAGCCTGTGCCTAGCCTGTGTCTAGCCTGTGCCTAGCCAGCCTGTGTCTAGCCTGTGCCTAGCCTGTGTCTAGCCTGTGCCTAGCCTGTGTCTAGCCTGTGTCTAGCCTGTGTCTAGCCTGTGTCTAGCCTGTGTCTAGCCAGTGTGTCCTGTTTAGCCTGTGTCTAGCCTGTGTCTAGCCTGTGTCTAGCCTGTGTCTAGCCTGTGTCCTAGCCTGTGTCTAGCCTGTGTCTAGCCTGTGCCTAGCCTGTGCCTAGCCTGTGACTAGCCTGTGCCTAGCCTGTGCCTAGCCTGTGCCTAGCCTGTGCCTAGCCTGTGCCTAGCCTGTGTCTAGCCTGTGTCTAGCCTGTGTCTAGCCTGTGTCTAGCCTGTGTCTAGCCTGTGCCTAGCCTGTGTCTAGCCTGTGTGCCTAGCCTGTGTCTAGCCTGTGTCTAGCCTGTGTCTAGCCTGTGTCTAGCCTGTGTCTAGCCTGTGTCTAGCCTGTGTCTAGCCTGTGTCTAGCCTGTGCCTAGCCTGTGTCTAGCCTGTGTCTAGCCTGTGCCTTGCCTGTGACTGGCCTGTGCCTAGCCTGTGCCTAGCCAGTGCCTAGCCTGTGTCTAGCCTGTGTCTAGCCTGTGTCTAGCCTGTGTCTAGCCTGTGTCTAGCCTGTGCCTAGCCTGTGTCTAGCCTGTGCCTAGCCTGTGTCTAGCCTGTGCCTAGCCTGTGTCTAGCCTGTGTCTAGCCTGTGTCTAGCCTGTGTCTTGCCTGTGTCTAGCCTGTGCCTAGCCTGTGTCTAGCCAGTGTCTAGCCTGTGCCTAGCCTGTGCCTAGCCTGTGTCTAGCCTGTGCCTAGCCTGTGTCTAGCCTGTGCCTAGCCTGTGTCTAGCCTGTGTCTAGCCTGTGCCTAGCCTGTGCCTAGCCTGTGTCTAGCCTGTGTCTAGCCTGTGTCTAGCCTGTGCCTAGCCTGTGTCTAGCCTGTGTGCCTAGCCTGTGTCTAGCCTGTGTCTAGCCTGTGTCTAGCCTGTGTCTAGCCTGTGTCTAGCCTGTGTCTAGCCTGTGCCTAGCCTGTGTCTAGCCTGTGTCTAGCCTGTGCCTAGCCTGTGTCTAGCCTGTGCCTAGCCTGTGTCTAGCCTGTGTCTAGCCTGTGTCTAGCCAGTGTCTAGCCTGTGTCCTAGCCTGTGCCTAGCCTGTGTCTAGCCCAGTGTCTAGCCTGTGTCTAGCCTGTGCCTAGCCTGTGTCTAGCCTGTGTCTAGCCTGTGTCTAGCCTGTGTCTAGCCTGTGTCTAGCCTGTGTCTAGCCTGTGTCTAGCCTGTGTCTAGCCTGTGCCTAGCCTGTGTGTCTAGCCTTTGTCTAGCCTGTGTCTAGCCTGTGCCTAGCCTGTGTCTAGCCTGTGCCTAGCCTGTGTCTAGCCTGTGTCTAGCCTGTGCCTTGCCTGTGTCTGGCCTGTGCATAGCCTGTGTCTAGCCAGTGTCTAGCCTGTGTCTAGCCTGTGCCTAGCCTGTGCCTAGCCTGTGCCTAGCCTGTGTCCTAGCCTGTGTCTAGCCTGTGTCTAGCCTGTGCCTAGCCTGTGTCTAGCCTGTGTCTAGCCTGTGTCTAGCCTGTGTCTAGCCTGTGTCTAGCCTGTGTCTAGCCTGTGTCTGGCCTGTGCCTTCTGGCCTGTGTCTAGCCTGTGTCTAGCCTGTGCCTAGCCTGTGCCTAGCCTGTGTCTAGCCTGTGTGTGTAGCCAGTGTCTAGCCTGTGTCTAGCCTGTGCCTAGCCTGTGTCTAGCCTGTGTCTAGCCTGTGTCTAGCCTGTGTCTAGCCTGTGCTAGCCTGCCTGTGCTAGCCTGTGCCTAGCCTGTGTCTAGCCTGTGCTAGCCTGTGCCTAGCCTGTGTCTAGCCTGTGTCTAGCCTGTGCCTAGCCTGTGTCTAGCCTGTGTCTAGCCTGTGTCTAGCCTGTGCCTAGCCTGTGTCTAGCCAGTGCCTAGCCTGTGTCTAGCCTGTGTCTAGCCTGTGCCTAGCCTGTGTCTAGCCTGTGTCCTAGCCTGTGTCTAGCCTGTGTCTAGCCTGTGCCTAGCCTGTGTCTAGCCTGTGCCTAGCCTGTGCCTAGCCAGTGTCTAGCCTGTGTCTAGCCTGTGTCCTAGCCTGTGTCTAGCCTGTGTCTAGCCTGTGCCTAGCCTGTGTCTAGGCCTGTGTCTAGCCAGTGTCTAGCCTGTGCCTAGCCAGTGTCTAGCCTGTGCCTAGCCTGTGTCTAGCCTGTGTCTAGCCTGTGTCTAGCCTGTGTCTAGCCTGTGTCTAGCCTGTGTCTAGCCTGTGTCTAGCCTGTGTCTAGCCTGTGTCTAGCCTGTGTCTAGCCTGTGTCTAGCCTGTGTCTAGCCTGTGCCTAGCCAGTGTGCTTGCCTGTGCCTAGCCTGTGTCTAGCCTGTGTCTAGCCTGTGTCTAGCCTGTGTCTAGCCAGTGCCTAGCCTGTGTCTAGCCTGTGTCTAGCCTGTGCCTAGCCTGTGTCTAGCCATGTGCCTAGCCTGTGTCTAGCCTGTGTCTAGCCTGTGTCTAGCCTGTGTCTAGCCAGTGTCTAGCCTGTGTCTAGCCAGTGTCTAGCCTGTGCCTAGCCTGTGTCTAGCCTGTGTCTAGCCTGTGCCTAGCCTGTGTCTGGCCTGTGTGCAGCCTGTGTCTAGCCTGTGTCTAGCCTGTGTCTAGCCTGTGTCTAGCCTGTGCCTAGCCTGTGTCTAGCCTGTGTCTAGCCTGTGTCTAGCCTGTGTCTAGCCTGTGTCCTAGCCAGTGTCTAGCCTGTGTCTAGCCTGTGTCTAGCCTGTGCCTAGCCTGTGTCTAGCCTGTGTCTAGCCTGTGCCTAGCCTGTGTCTAGCCTGTGCCTAGCCTGTGTCATAGCCTGTGTCTAGCCTGTGTCTAGCCTGTGTCTAGCCTGTGTGTCTAGCCTGTGTCTAGCCTGTGTCTAGCCTGTGTCTCAGCCTGTGTCTAGCCTGTGTCTAGCCTGTGCCTAGCCAGTGTCTAGCCTGTGCCTAGCCAGTGCCTAGCCTGTGTCTAGCCTGTGTCTAGCCTGTGCCTAGCCAGTGTCTAGCCTGTGCCTAGCCAGTGTCTAGCCTGTGTCTAGCCTGTGCCTAGCCTGTGTCTAGCCTGTGTCTAGCCTGTGCCTAGCCTGTGCCTAGCCAGTGTCTAGCCTGTGTCTAGCCTGTGTCTAGCCTGTGTCTAGCCTGTGTCTAGCCTGTGTCTAGCCTGTGCCTAGCCTGTGTCTAGCCTGTGCCTAGCCTGTGCCTAGCCTGTGTCTAGCCTGTGTCTAGCCTGTGTCTAGCCTGTGTCTAGCCTGTGTCTAGCCTGTGTCTAGCCAGTGTCTAGCCTGTGTCTAGCCTGTGTCTAGCCTGTGCCTAGCCTGTGTCTAGCCTGTGCCTAGCCTGTGTCTAGCCTGTGCCTAGCCAGTGTCTAGCCTGTGTCTAGCCTGTGCCTAGCCTGTGCCTAGCCTGTGTCTAGCCTGTGTCTAGCCTGTGTCTAGCCTGTGTCTAGCCTGTGCCTAGCCTGTGCCTAGCCTGTGTCTAGCCTGTGTCTAGCCTGTGTCTAGCCTGTGCCTAGCCAGTGTCTAGCCTGTGCCTAGCCTGTGTCTAGCCTGTGTCTAGCCTGTGCCTAGCCTGTGTCTAGCCTGTGTCTAGCCTGTGTCTAGCCTGTGTCCTAGCCTGTGTCTAGCCTGTGTCTAGCCAGTGTCTAGCCTGTGCCTAGCCTGTGTCTAGCCTGTGTCTAGCCTGTGTCTAGCCCTGTGTCTAGCCTGTGTCTAGCCTGTGTCTAGCCAGTGTCTAGCCTGTGTCTAGCCTGTGCCTAGCCTGTGTCTAGCCTGTGTCTAGCCTGTGTCTAGCCTGTGTCTAGCCTGTGTCTAGCCTGTGCCTAGCCTGTGTCTAGCCTGTGTCTAGCCTGTGCCTAGCCTGTGCCTAGCCTGTGTCTAGCCTGTGTCTAGCCAGTGTCTAGCCTGTGTCTAGCCTGTGTCTAGCCTGTGTCTAGCCTGTGCCTAGCCTGTGTCTAGCCTGTGCCTAGCCTGTGTCTAGCCTGTGCCTAGCCAGTGTCTAGCCTGTGTCTAGCCTGTGCCTTGCCTGTGACTAGCCTGTGTCTAGCCTGTGCCTAGCCAGTGTCTAGCCTGTGCCTAGCCTGTGTCTAGCCTGTGCCTGTGTTCAGCCTGTGCCTAGCCTGTGTCTAGCCTGTGTCTAGCCTGTGTCTAGCCTGTGTCTAGCCTGTGTGCCTAGCCTGTGTCTAGCCTGTGTCTAGCCTGTGTCTAGCCTGTGTCTAGCCTGTGTCTAGCCTGTGTCTAGCCTGTGTCTAGCCTGTGCCTAGCCTGTGCCTAGCCTGTGCCTAGCCAGTGCCTAGCCTGTGTCTAGCCTGTGTCTAGCCTGTGCCTAGCCTGTGTCTAGCCTGTGCCTAGCCTGTGCCTAGCCTGTGCCTAGCCTGTGTCTAGCCTGTGCCTAGCCTGTGTCTAGCCTGTGTCTAGCCAGTGTCTAGCCTGTGTCTAGCCTGTGCCTAGCCTGTGTCTGGCCTGTGCCTAGCCTGTGCCTAGCCTGTGTCTAGCCTGTGCCTAGCCTGTGTCTAGCCTGTGTCTAGCCTGTGTCTAGCCTGTGTCTAGCCAGTGTCTAGCCTGTGCCTAGCCTGTGTCTAGCCTGTGCCTAGCCTGTGTCTAGCCTGTGTCTAGCCTGTGTCTAGCCAGTGTCTAGCCTGTGTCTAGCCTGTGTCTAGCCTGTGTCTAGCCTGTGTCTAGCCTGTGTCTGGCCTGTGTGCCTAGCCTGTGTCTAGCCTGTGCCTAGCCTGTGCCTAGCCTGTGTCTAGCCTGTGTCTAGCCTGTGCCCAGCCAGTGTCTAGCCTGTGTCTAGCCTGTGCCTAGCCATTGTCTAGCCTGTGCCTAGCCATTGTCTAGCCTGTGTCTAGCCTGTGTCTAGCCAGTGCCTTGCCTGTGTCTAGCCTGTGTCTAGCCAGTGTCTAGCCTGTGTCTAGCCTGTGTCTAGCCTGTGTCTAGCCTGTGTCTAGCCTGTGTCTAGCCTGTGTCTAGCCTGTGTCTAGCCTGTGTCTAGCCTGTGTCTAGCCTGTGTCTAGCCTGTGCCTAGCCTGTGTCTAGCCTGTGTCTAGCCTGTGTGCCTAGCCTGTGCCTAGCCAGTGTCTAGCCTGTGTCTAGCCTGTGCCTGTGCCTAGCCTGATGCCTAGCCTGTGCCTAGCCAGTGTCTAGCCTGTGCCTAGCCTGTGTCTAGCCTGTGCCTAGCCAGTGTCTAGCCTGTGCCTAGCCTGTGTCTAGCCTGTGTCTAGCCTGTGTCTAGCCTGTGTCTAGCCTGTGTCTAGCCTGTGTCTAGCCTGTGTCTAGCCTGTGCCTAGCCAGTGTCTAGCCTGTGCCTAGCCAGTGTCTAGCCTGTGCCTAGCCTGTGCATGTGTCTAGCCTGTGCCTAGCCAGTGTCTAGCCTGTGTCTAGCCTGTGTCTAGCCTGTGTCTAGCCTGTGCCTAGCCTGTGTCTAGCCTGTGTCTAGCCTGTGTCTAGCCTGTGTCTAGCCTGTGTCTAGCCTGTGCCTAGCCTGTGTCTAGCCTGTGCCCTAGCCTGTGTCTAGCCTGTGTCTAGCCTGTGTCTAGCCTGTGCCTAGCCTGTGTCTAGCCTGTGCCTGGCCAGTGTGCTAGCCTGTGCCTAGCCTGTGTCTAGCCAGTGTCTAGCCTGTGTCTAGCCTGTGTCAGCCTGTGTCTAGCCTGTGTCTAGCCTGTGTCTAGCCTGTGTCTAGCCTGTGTCTAGCCTGTGCCTAGCCTGTGTCTAGCCTGTGTCTAGCCTGTGTCTAGCCAGTGCCTAGCCTGTGTCTAGCCTGTGTCTAGCCTGTGCCTAGCCTGTGTCTAGCCTGTGTCTAGCCTGTGTCTAGCCTGTGTCTAGCCTGTGTCTAGCCTGTGTCTAGCCTGTGCCTAGCCTGTGTCTAGCCTGTGCCTAGCCTGTGTCTAGCCTGTGCCTAGCCAGTGTCTAGCCTGTGTCTAGCCTGTGTCTAGCCTGTGCCTAGCCTGTGTCTAGCCTGTGTCTAGCCTGTGTCTAGCCTGTGTCTAGCCTGTGTCTAGCCTGTGCCTAGCCTGTGCCTAGCCTGTGTCTAGCCTGTGCCTAGCCTGTGCCTAGCCTGTGTCTAGCCTGTGTCTAGCCAGTGTCTAGCCTGTGCCTAGCCTGTGTCTAGCCTGTGCCTAGCCTGTGTCTAGCCTGTGCCTAGCCTGTGCCTAGCCTGTTGCCTAGCCTGTGTCTAGCCTGTGTCTAGCCTGTGTCTAGCCTGTGTCTAGCCAGTGTCTAGCCTGTGCCTAGCCTGTGTCTAGCCTGTGTCTAGCCTGTGTCTAGCCTGTGTCCTAGCCTGTGCCTAGCCAGTGTCTAGCCTGTGCCTAGCCAGTGTCTAGCCCAGTGTCTAGCCTGTGTCTAGCCTGTGTCTAGCCTTGCCTACCTCTGGCCTGTGTCTAGCCTGTGTCTAGCCTGTGTCTAGCCTGTGTCTAGCCTGTGTCTAGCCTGTGTCTAGCCTGTGTCTAGCCTGTGTCTAGCCTGTGTCTAGCCTGTGTCTAGCCTGTGTCTAGCCTGTGTCTAGCCTGTGTCTAGCCTGTGCCTAGCCTGTGTCTAGCCTGTGTCTAGCCTGTGCCTAGCCTGTGTCTAGCCTGTGTCTAGCCCAGTGTCTAGCCTGTGCCTAGCCCGTGTCTAGCCTGTGCCTAGCCTGTGTCTAGCCTGTGTCTAGCCTGTGTCTAGCCTGTGTCTAGCCAGTGCCTAGCCTGTGCCTAGCCTGCCTAGCCTGTGTCTAGCCTGTGTCTAGCCTGTGTCTAGCCTGTGTCTAGCCTGTGCCTAGCCTGTGTCTAGCCTGTGTCTAGCCTGTGTCTAGCCTGTGCCTAGCCTGTGTCTAGCCTGTGTCTAGCCTGTGCCTAGCCAGTGTCTAGCCTGTGCCTAGCCTGTGTCTAGCCTGTGTCTAGCCTGTGTCTAGCCTGTGTCTAGCCTGTGTCTAGCCTGTGTCTAGCCTGTGTCTAGCCTGTGTCTAGCCTGTGTCTAGCCTGTGTCTAGCCTGTGTCTAGCCTGTGTCTAGCCTGTGTCTAGCCTGTGCCTAGCCTGTGCCTAGCCAGTGTCTAGCCTGTGTCTAGCCTGTGTCTAGCCTGTGTCTAGCCTGTGTCTAGCCTGTGCCTAGCCTGTGTCTAGCCTGTGTCTAGCCTGTGTCTAGCCTGTGTCTAGCCTGTGTCTAGCCTGTGCCTAGCCTGTGTCTAGCCTGTGCCTAGCCTGTGTCTAGCCTGTGTCTAGCCTGTGCCCTGTGTCTAGCCTGTGCCTAGCCAGTGTCTAGCCTGTGTCTAGCCTGTGTCTAGCCTGTGTCTAGCCTGTGCCTAGCCTGTGTCTAGCCTGTGTCTAGCCTGTGTCTAGCCTGTGTCTAGCCTGTGTCTAGCCTGTGTCTAGCCTGTGTCTAGCCTGTGTCTAGCCTGTGTCTAGCCTGTGTCTAGCCTGTGTCTAGCCTGTGTCTAGCCCGTGACCTAGCCTGTGTCTAGCCTGTGTCTAGCCTGTGCCTAGCCAGTGTGTCTAGCCTGTGCCTAGCCTGTGTCTAGCCTGTGCCTAGCCTGTGTCTAGCCTGTGCCTAGCCAGTGTCTAGCCTGTGTCTAGCCTGTGTCTAGCCTGTGTCCAGCCTGTGTCTAGCCTGTGTCTAGCCTGTGCCTAGCCAGTGTCTAGCCTGTGTCTAGCCTGTGTCTAGCCTGTGTCTAGCCTGTGTCTAGCCTAGCCGTGTCTAGCCTGTGTCTAGCCTGTGTCTAGCCTGTGCCTAGCCAGTGTCTAGCCTGTGCCTGGCCTAGCCTGTCTAGCCTGTGTCTAGCCTGTGTCTAGCCTGTGTCTAGCCTGTGTCTAGCCTGTGTCTAGCCTGTGCCTAGCCTGTGTCTAGCCAGTGTCTAGCCTGTGTCTAGCCTGTGCCTAGCCTGTGTCTAGCCTGTGTCTAGCCTGTGTCTAGCCTGTGCCTAGCCTGTGTCTAGCCTGTGTCTAGCCTGTGTCTAGCCTGTGCCTAGCCTGTGTCTAGCCTGTGCCTAGCCTGTGTCTCTGCCATGTCTAGCCTGTGTCTAGCCTGTGTCTAGCCTGTGCGCCTAGCCAGTGTCTAGCCTGTGTCTAGCCTGTGCCTAGCCTGTGTCTAGCCCGTGTCTAGCCTGTGTCTAGCCTGTGCCTAGCCTGTGTCTAGCCTGTGTCTAGCCTGTGTCTAGCCTGTGTCTAGCCTGTGTCTAGCCAGTGTCTAGCCTGTGCCTAGCCTGTGTCTAGCCTGTGTCTAGCCAGTGTCTAGCCTGTGTCTAGCCTGTGTCTAGCCTGTGTCTAGCCTGTGTCTAGCCTGTGTCTAGCCTGTGTCTAGCCCGTCCGCTAGCCTGTGTCTAGCCTGTGCCTAGCCAGTGTCTAGCCTGTGTCTAGCCAGTGTCTAGCCTGTGTCTAGCCTGTGTCTAGCCTGTGTCTAGCCTGTGTCTAGCCTGTGTCTAGCCTGTGTCTAGCCTGTGTCTAGCCGTGTCTAGCCTGTGTCTAGCCTGTGTCTAGCCTGTGTCTAGCCTGTGTCTAGCCTGTGTCTAGCCTGGGTCTAGCCTGTGCCTAGCCTGTGTCTAGCCTGTGTCTAGCCTGTGTCTAGCCTGTGTCTAGCCTGTGTCTAGCCTGTGTCTAGCCTGTGTCTAGCCAGTCTAGCCTGTGTCTAGCCTGTGTCTAGCCTGTGTCTAGCCTGTGTCTAGCCTGGTCTAGCCTGTGCCTAGCCAGTGTCTAGCCTGTGCCTAGCCTGTGTCTAGCCTGTGTCTAGCCAGTGTCTAGCCTGTGCCTAGCCAGTGTCTAGCCTGTGTCTAGCCAGTGTCTAGCCTGTGTCTAGCCTGTGTCTAGCCTGTGTCTAGCCTGTGTCTAGCCTGTGCCTAGCCAGTGTCTAGCCTGTGTCTAGCCTGTGTCTAGCCTGTGCCTAGCCTGTGTCTAGCCTGTGTCTAGCCTGTGTCCAGCCTGTGTCCTAGCCTGTGTCTAGCCTGTGTCTAGCCTCAGTGTCTAGCCTGTGTCCAGCCTGTGCCTAGCCTGTGTCTAGCCGGTGTCTGGCCTGTGTTTAGCCTGTGTCTAGCCTCTGTCTAGCCTGTGTCTAGCCTGTGTCTACCCTGTGTCTAGAATGTGTCTAGCCTGTGTCTAGCCTGGGTCTAGCCTGTGTCTAGCCTGTGTCTAGACTGTGTCTAGCCTGTGTCTAGCCTGTGTCTAGCCTGTGTCTAGCCTGTGTCTAGCCTGTGTCTAGCCTGTGTCCAGCCTGTGTCTAGCCTGTGTCTAGCCTGTGTCTAGCCTGTGTCTAGCCAGTGTCTAGCCTGTGCCTAGCCAGTGTCTAGCCTGTGTCTAGCCTGTGTCTAGCCTGTGTCTAGCCTGTGTCTAGCCTGTGCCTAGCCTGTGTCTAGCCTGTGTCTAGCCTGTGTCTAGCCTGTGTCTAGCCTGTGCCTAGCCTGTGTCTAGCCTGTGCCTAGCCTGTGTCTAGCCTGTGTCTAGCCTGTGTCTAGCCCTGTGCCTAGCCTGTGCCTAGCTTGTGACCGGCCTGTGTCTAGCCTGTGTCTTGCTTGTTTCTAGCCTGTGTCTAGCCTTTGTCTAGCCTGTGCCTAGCCTGTGTCTAGCCTGTGTCTAGCCTGTGTCTAGCCTGTGTCTAGCCTGTGCTTAGCCTGTGTCTAGCCTGTGCCTGCTAGCCTGTGTCTAGCCTGTGTCCTAGCCTGTGTCTAGCCTGTGCCTAGCCTGTGTCTAGCCTGTGTCTAGCCTGTGTCTAGCCTGTGTCTAGCCTATGTGTCTAGCCTGTGCCTAGCCTGTGCCTAGCCTGTGTCTAGCCTGTGTCTAGCCTGTGTCTAGCCTGTGTCTAGCCTGTGTCTAGCCTGTGTCTAGCCTGTGTCTAGCCTGTGTTCTAGCCTGTGTCTAGCCTGTGTCTAGCCTGTGTC
The DNA here is from genome assembly GCA_018903715.1 of Zaprionus davidi. Taxonomy (NCBI): domain Eukaryota; kingdom Metazoa; phylum Arthropoda; class Insecta; order Diptera; family Drosophilidae; genus Zaprionus; species Zaprionus davidi. The sequence continues at coordinate 10,644 of JAEIGL010000152.1, read as the reverse complement.
TAGCCTGTGTCTCAGCCTGTGCCTAGCCAATGCCTCAGCCTGTGTCTAGCCTGTGTCTAGCCTGTGTCTAGCCTGTGTCTAGCCTGTGTCTAGCCTGTGTCCGCCTGTGTCTAGCCTGTGTCTAGCCTGTGTCTAGCCTGTGTCTAGCCTGTGCCTAGCCAGTGTCTAGCCTGTGTCTAGCCTGTGTCTAGCCTGTGTCTAGCCTGTGCCTAGCCTGTGTCTAGCCTGTGTCTAGCCTGTGTCTAGCCTGTGTCTAGACCTGTGTCTAGCCTGTGCCTAGCCTGTGCCTAGCCTGTGTCTAGCCTGTGCCTAGCCTGTGCCTAGCTTGTGTCTAGCCTGTGCCTAGCCTGTGCCTAGCCTGTGTCTAGCCTGTGCCTAGCCTGTGTTCTAGCCTGTGTCTAGCCTGTGTCTAGCCTGTGTCTAGCCTGTGTCTAGCCTGTGCCTAGCCTGTGTCTAGCCTGTGTGCAGCCGTTCTAGCCTGTGTCTAGCCAGTGTCTAGCCTGTGTCTAGCCTGTGTCTAGCCTAGTGTCTAGCCTGTGTCTAGCCTGTGCCCAGCCTGTGCCTAGCCTGTGTCTAGCCTGTGTCTAGCCTGTGTCTAGCCTGTGCCTAGCCAGTGTCTAGCCTGTGCCTAGCCTGTGTCTAGCCTGTGTCTAGCCAGTGCCTAGCCTGTGTCTAGCCTGTGCCTAGCCTGTCTAGCCTGTGTCTAGCCTGTGTCTAGCCTGTGCCTAGCCCGTGTCTAGCCTGTGCCTAGCCTGTGTCTAGCCTGTGCCTAGTCTGTGTCTAGCCTGTGTCTAGCCTGTGTCTAGCCTGTGTCTAGCCAGTGTCTAGCCTGTGCCTAGCCAGTGTCTAGCCTGTGTCTAGCCTGTGTCTAGCCTGTGTGCTAGCCTGTGTCTAGCCTGTGTCTAGCCTGTGTCTAGCCTGTGTCTAGCCAGTGTCCAGCCTGTGCCTAGCCTGTGTCTAGCCTGTGTCTAGCCTGTGTCTAGCCTGTGTCTAGCCTGTGCTATCTAGCCTGTGTCTAGCCTGTGCCTAGCCTGTGTCTAGCCTGTGCCTAGCCAGTGTCTAGCCTGTGCCTAGCCAGTGTCTAGCCTGTGTCTGTGCCTAGCCTGTGCCCAGCCTGTGTCTAGCCTAGTGTCTAGCCAGTGTCTAGCCTGTGTCTAGCCTGTGCTAGCCTGTGTCTAGCCTGTGCCTAGCCTGTGTCTAGCCTGCCTGTGCCTAGCCTGTGTCTAGCCTGTGCCTAGCCAGTGTCTAGCCTGTGCCTAGCCTGTGCCTAGCCTGTGTCTGTCCTGTGCCTGTGTCTAGCCTGTGTCTAGCCTGTGTCTAGCCTGTGTGTCTAGCTGTCTAGCCTGTGTCTAGCCTGTGTCTAGCCTGTGTCTAGCCTGTGTCTAGCCTGTGTCTAGCCTGTGTCTAGCCTGTGTCTAGCCTGTGTCTAGCCTGTGTCTAGCCTGTGTCTAGCCTGTGTCTAGCCTGTGTCTAGCCTGTGCCTAGCCTGTGCCTAGCCTGTGTCTAGCCTGTGTCTAGCCTGTGTCTAGCCTGTGTCTAGCCTGTGTCTAGCCTGTGTCTAGCCTGTGCAGCCTGTGTCTAGCCTGTGTCTAGCCTGTGCCCTGCTGTGCCTAGCCTGTGTCTAGCCAGTGTCTAGCCTGTGTCTAGCCTGTGTCTAGCCTGTGTCTAGCCTGTGTCTAGCCCAGTGTGCCTAGCCTGTGTCTAGCCTGTGTCTAGCCTGTGTCTAGCCTGTGTCTAGCCTGTGTGTAGCCTGTGTCTAGCCTGTGTCTAGCCTGTGTCTAGCCTGTGTCTAGCCTGTGTCCTAGCCTGTGTCTAGCCTGTGCTCTAGCCTGTGTCTAGCCTGTGTCTAGCCTGTGTCTAGCCTGTGTCTAGCCTGTGTCTAGCCTGTGTCTAGCCTGTGTCTAGCCTGTGTCTAGCCTGTGTCTAGCCTGTGCCTAGCCTGTGTCTAGCCTGTGCCTAGCCTGTGCCTAGCCTGTGTCTAGCCTGTGTCTAGCCTGTGCCTAGCCTGTGTCTAGCCTGTGCCTAGCCTGTGTCTAGCCTGTGTCTAGCCTGTGTCTAGCCTGTGTCTAGCCTGTGTCTAGCCTGTGTCTAGCCTGTGTCTAGCCTGTGTCTAGCCTGTGTCTAGCCTGTGTCTAGCCAGTGTCTAGCCTGTGTCTAGCCTGTGCCTAGCCTGTGTCTAGCCTGTGTCTAGCCTGTGTCCTAGCCTGTGCCTAGCCTGTGTCTAGCCAGTGTCTAGCCTGTGTCTAGCCTGTGCCTAGCCTGTGTCTAGCCTGTGTCTAGCCTGTGTCTAGCCTGTGTCTAGCCTGTGTCTAGCCTGTGCCTAGCCTGTGTCTAGCCTGTGTCTAGCCTGTGTCTAGCCTGTGTCTAGCCTGTGTCTAGCCTGTGTCTAGCCTGTGTCTAGCCTGTGTCTAGCCTGTGTCTAGCCTGTGTCTAGCCTGTGTCTAGCCTGTGTGCCTAGCCTGTGTCTAGCCTGTGTCTAGCCTGTGTCTAGCCTGTGCCTGTGTCTAGCCTGTGTCTAGCCTGTGTCTAGCCTGTGCCTAGCCTGTGTCTAGCCTGTGCCTAGCCTGTGTCTAGCCTGTGTCTAGCCTGTGTCTAGCCTGTGTCTAGCCTGTGTCTAGCCTGTGTCTAGCCTGTGTCTAGCCTGTGTCTAGCCTGTGTCTAGCCTGTGCCTAGCCAGTGTCTAGCCTGTGTCTAGCCGTGTCTAGCCTGTGCCTAGCCTGTGTCTAGCCTGTGTCTAGCCAGTGTCTAGCCTGTGTCTAGCCTGTGTCTAGCCTGTGTCTAGCCTGTGTCTAGCCTGTGCCTAGCCAGTGTCTAGCCTGTGCCTAGCCAGTGTCTAGCCTGTGTCTAGCCTGTGTCCTAGCCTGTGTCTAGCCAGTGTCTAGCCTGTGTCTAGCCTGTGTCTAGCCTGTGCCTAGCCAGTGTCTAGCCTGTGTCTAGCCTGTGCCTAGCCTGTGTCTAGCCTGTGCCTAGCCTGTGCCTAGCCTGTGTCTAGCCTGTGTCTAGCCTGTGTCTAGCCTGTGCCTAGCCTGTGTCTAGCCTGTGCCTAGCCTGTGTCTAGCCAGTGTCTAGCCTGTGTCTAGCCTGTGTCTAGCCAGTGTCTAGCCTGTGCCTAGCCAGTGTCTGCTTTCTAGCCTGTGTCTAGCCAGTGTCTAGCCTGTGCCTAGCCAGTGTCTAGCCTGTGTCTAGCCTGTGTCTAGCCTGTGTCTAGCCAGTGTCTAGCCTGTGCCTAGCCTGTGTGTCTAGCCTGTGTCCTAGCCAGTGTCTAGCCTGTGTCTAGCCTGTGCCTAGCCAGTGTCTAGCCTGTGTCTAGCCTGTGTCTAGCCTGTGTCTAGCCTGTGTCTAGCCTAGTCTAGCCTGTGCCTAGCCTGTGTCTAGCCTGTGTCTAGCCTGTGTCTAGCCTGTGTCTAGCCAGTGTCTAGCCTGTGCCTAGCCTGTGTCTAGCCTGTGTCTAGCCTGTGTCTAGCCTGTGCATCTAGCCTGTGCCTAGCCTGTGTCTAGCCTGTGTCTAGCCTGTGTCTAGCCTGTGTCTAGCCTGTGTGTCTAGCCTGTGCCTAGCCTGTGTCTAGCCTGTGTCTAGCCTGTGCCTAGCCTGTGTGTAGCCTGTGCCTAGCCAGTGTCTAGCCTGTGCCTAGCCTGTGTCCTAGCCTGTGTCTAGCCTGTGCCTAGCCTGTGTCTAGCCTGTGTCTAGCCTGTGCCTAGCCTGTGTCTAGCCTGTGCCTAGCCTGTGTCTAGCCTGTGTCTAGCCTGTGCCTAGCCAGTGTCTAGCCTGTGTCTAGCCTGTGTCTAGCCTGTGTCTAGCCTGTGTCTAGCCTGTGTCTAGCCTGTGTCTAGCCTGTGTCTAGCCTGTGTCTAGCCTGTGTCTAGCCTGTGCCTAGCCAGTGTCTAGCCTGTGTCTAGCCAGTGCCTAGCCTGTGTCTAGCCTGTGTCTAGCCTGTGTCTAGCCTGTGCCTAGCCTGTGCCTAGCCTGTGTCTAGCCTGTGCCTGTGTCTAGCCTGTGTCTAGCCTGTGCCTAGCCTGTGTCTAGCCTGTGTCTAGCTGCTGTGTCTAGCCTGTGTCTAGCCTGTGTCTAGCCTGTGTCTAGCCTGTGTCTAGCCAGTGTCTAGCCTGTCTAGCCTGTGTCTAGCCTGTGTCTAGCCTGTGTCTAGCCTGTGTCTAGCCTGTGTCTAGCCTGTGCCTAGCCAGTGTCTAGCCTGTGCCTAGCCTGTGTCTAGCCTGTGTCTAGCCTGTGTCTAGCCTGTGTCTAGCCAGTGTCTAGCCTGTGCCTAGCCAGTGTCTAGCCTGTGCCTAGCCAGTGTCTAGCCTGTGCCTAGCCAGTGCCTAGCCAGTGTCTAGCCTGTGCCTAGCCAGTGTCTAGCCTGTGCCTAGCCAGTGTCTAGCCTGTGTCTAGCCTGTGCCTAGCCTGTGTCTAGCCTGTGCCTAGCCAGTGTCTAGCCTGTGCCTAGCCTGTGTCTAGCCAGTGTCTAGCCTGTGTCTAGCCTGTGCCTAGCCAGTGTCTAGCCTGTGCCTAGCCTGTGTCTAGCCTGTGTCTAGCCTGTGTCTAGCCTGTGCCTAGCCTGTGTCTAGCCTGTGCCTAGCCAGTGTCCTGGCCTGTGTCTAGCCTGTGTCTAGCCTGTGTCTAGCCAGTGTCTAGCCTGTGCCTAGCCAGTGTCTAGCCTGTGCCTAGCCAGTGTCCAGCCTGTGTCTAGCCTGTGTCTAGCCTGTGTCTAGCCAGTGTTCTAGCCTGTGCCTAGCCTGTGTCTAGCCAGTGTCTAGCCTGTGTCTAGCCTGTGTCTAGCCTGTGTCTAGCCTGTGCCTAGCCAGTGTCTAGCCAGTGTCTAGCCTGTGTCTAGCCTGTGCCTAGCCAGTGTCTAGCCTGTGTCTAGCCAGTGTCTAGCCTGTGTCTAGCCTGTGTCTAGCCTGTGCCTAGCCAGTGTCTAGCCTGTGCCTAGCCTGTGTCTAGCCTGTGTCTAGCCAGTGTCTAGCCTGTGTCTAGCCTGTCTAGCCTGTGTCTAGCCTGTGCCTAGCCTGTGCCTAGCCAGTGTCTAGCCTGTGCCTAGCCAGTGTCTAGCCTGTGCCTAGCCAGTGTCTAGCCTGTGTCTAGCCTGTGTCTAGCCTGTGTCTAGCCTGTGCCTAGCCAGTGTCTAGTGTGTCTAGCCAGTGTCTAGCCTGTGCCTAGCCAGTGTCTAGCCTGTGTCTAGCCTGTGCCTAGCCTGTGTCTAGCCTGTGCCTAGCCTGTGCCTAGCCAGTGTCTAGCCTGTGCCTAGCCAGTGTCTAGCCTGTGCCTAGCCAGTGTCTAGCCTGTGCCTAGCCTGTGTTCTAGCCAGTGTCTAGCCTGTGCCTCTAGCCAGTGTCTAGCCCTGTGTCTAGCCTGTGCCTAGCCAGTGTCTAGCCTGTGTCTAGCCTGTGTCTAGCCTGTGCCTAGCCAGTGTCTAGCCTGTGTCTAGCCTGTGTCTAGCCTGCCAGCCTAGCCAGTGTCTAGCCTGTGCCTAGCCAGTGTCTAGCCTGTGTCTAGCCTGTGCCTAGCCAGTGTCTAGCCTGTGCCTAGCCTGTGCCTAGCCTGTGTCTAGCCTAGTGTCTAGCCTGTGCCTAGCCAGTGTCTAGCCTGTGTCTAGCCAGTGTCTAGCCAGTGTCTAGCCTGTGCCTAGCCTGTGCTAGTGCTCTGCCTGTGCCTAGCCTGTGTCTAGCCAGTGTCTAGCCTGTGCCTAGCCCTGTGTCTAGCCAGTGTCTAGCCTGTGCCTAGCCAGTGCCTAGCCTGTGTCTAGCCTGTGCCTAGCCTGTGCCTGTGCTAGCCAGTGTCTAGCCTGTGCCTAGCCAGTGTCTAGCCTGTGCCTAGCCTGTGTCTAGCCTGTGCCTAGCCAGTGTCTAGCCTGTGCCTAGCCAGTGTCTAGCCTGTGCCTAGCCAGTGTCTAGCCTGTGCCTAGCCAGTGTCTAGCCTGTGTCTAGCCTGTGTCTAGCCTGTGCCTAGCCAGTGTCTAGCCTGTGCCTAGCCTGTGTCTAGCCAGTGTCTAGCCTGTGCCTAGCCAGTGTCTAGCCTGTGTCTAGCCTGTCTAGCCTGTCTAGCCTGTGCCTAGCCAGTGTCTAGCCTGTGCCTAGCCTGTGCCTAGCCTGTGTCTAGCCTGTGTCTAGCCTGTGCCTAGCCTGTGTCTAGCCTGTGCCTAGCCTGTGTCTAGCCTGTGCCTGTGCCTGCCAGTGTCTAGCCTGTGCCTAGCCTGTGTCTAGCCTGTGCCTAGCCAGTGTCTAGCCTGTGCCTAGCCAGTGTCTAGCCTGTGCCTAGCCTCGTGTCTAGCCTGTGTCTAGCCTGTGTCTAGCCAGTGTCTAGCCAGTGTCTAGCCTGTGCCCAGCCAGTGTCTACCCTGTGACTAGCCAGTATCTTGCCTGTGTATAGCCTGTGTCTAGCCTGTGTCGAGCCAGTGCCTAGCCTGTGTATAGCATGTGTCTGGCCTATGTCTAGTATGTATCTAAACAGTGTCTAGCCAGTGTCTAGCCTGTGCCTAGCCTGTGTCTAGCCAGTGTCTAGCCTGTGCCTAGCCTGTGTCTTGCAGCCTGTGCCTAGCCTGTGTCTAGCCTGTGTCTAGCCTGTGTCTAGCCTGTGCCTAGCCTGTGTCTAGCCTGTGCCTAGCCTGTGTCTAGCCTGTGCCTAGCCTGTGCCTAGCCAGTGCCTAGCCTGTGCCTAGCCTGTGTCTAGCCTGTGCCTAGCCAGTGTCTAGCCTGTGTCTAGCCAGTGTCTAGCCTGTGCCTAGCCAGTGTCTAGCCTGTGTCTAGCCTGTGCCTAGCCAGTGTCTAGCCAGTGTCTAGCCTGTGTCTAGCCTGTGTCTAGCCTGTGTCCTAGCCTGTGCCTAGCCTGTGTCTAGCCTGCCTGTGTGTCCTAGCCAGTGTCTAGCCTGTGCCTAGCCAGTGTCTAGCCTGTGCCTAGCCTGTGTCTAGCCTGTGCCTAGCCAGTGTCTAGCCTGTGCCTAGCCTGTGTCTAGCCTGTGTGCCTAGCCAGTGTCTAGCCTGTGTCTAGCCAGTGTCTAGCCTGTGTCTAGCCTGTGTCCTAGCCTGTGTCTAGCCAGTGCCTAGTGTCTAGCCTGTGTCTAGCCTGTGTCTAGCCTGTGCCTAGCCAGTGTCTAGCCTGTGCCTAGCCAGTGTCTAGCCTGTGCCTAGCCTGTGTCTAGCCTGTGCCTAGCCAGTGTCTAGCCTGTGCCTAGCCAGTGTCTAGCCAGTGTCTAGCCAGTGTCTAGCCTGTGTCTAGCCAGTGTCTAGCCAGTGTCTAGCCTGTGCCTAGCCAGTGTCTAGCCTGTGCCTAGCCAGTGTCTAGCCTGTGTCTAGCCTGTGCCTAGCCTGTGTCTAGCCTGTGCCTAGCCTGTGTCTAGCCAGTGTCTAGCCTGTGTCTAGCCTGTGTGCCTAGCCAGTGTCTAGCCAGTGTCTAGCCAGTGTCTAGCCTGTGTCTAGCCTGTGTCTAGCCTGTGTCTAGCCTGTGTCTAGCCAGTGTCTAGCCTGTGCCTAGCCAGTGTCTAGCCTGTGCCTAGCCAGTGTCTAGCCTGTGTCTAGCCAGTGTCTAGCCTGTGCCTAGCCAGTGTCTAGCCTGTGTCTAGCCAGTGTCTAGCCTGTGCCTAGCCAGTGTCTAGCCTGTGCCTAGCCAGTGTCTAGCCTGTGCCTAGCCAGTGTCTAGCCTGTGCCTAGCCTGTGTCTAGCCAGTGTCTAGCCTGTGTCTAGCCAGTGTCTAGCCTGTGTCTAGCCTGTGCCTAGCCTGTGCTTGCTAGCCTGTGTCTAGCCTGTGCCTAGCCAGTGTCTAGCCTGTGCCTAGCCAGTGTCTAGCCTGTGCCTAGCCAGTCTAGCCTGTGTCTAGCCTGTGTCTAGCCTGTGTCTAGCCTGTGTCTAGCCTGTGTCTAGCCTGTGTCTAGCCTGTGTCTAGCCTGTGTCTAGCCTGTGCCTAGCCAGTGTCTAGCCTGTGCCTAGCCAGTGTCTAGCCTGTGCCTAGCCAGTGTCTAGCCTGTGCCTAGCCAGTGTCTAGCCTGTGCCTAGCCAGTGTCTAGCCTGTGCCTAGCCAGTGTCTAGCCTGTGTCTAGCCTGTGTCTAGCCAGTGTCTAGCCTGTGTCTAGCCTGTGCCTAGCCAGTGTCTAGCCTGTGCCCAGCCAGTGTCTAGCCTGTGCCTAGCCTGTGTCTAACCTTTGTCTAGACTGTGCCAGCCTGTGTCTAGCCTGTGCCTAGCCAGTGTCTAGCCTGTGCCTAGCCAGTGTCTAGCCTGTGCCTAGCCAGTGTCTAGCCAGTGTCTAGCCTGTGTCTAGCCTGTGCCTAGCCTGTGTCTAGCCTGTGCCTAGCCAGTGTCTAGCCTGTGCCTAGCTAGCGTCTAGCCTGGGCGTAGCCAGTGACTTGCCAGTGCCTAGCCAGTGTCTAGCTTGTGTCTAGCTAGTGTCTAGCCTGTGCCTAGCAAGTGTCTAGCCTGTGCCTAGCCTGTGCCTAGCAAGTGTTTAGCCTGTGCCTAGCCAGTGTGTAGCCTGTGCCTAGCCAGTGTGTAGCCTGTGCCTAGCCAGTGTCTAGCCTGTGCCTAGCCAGTGTCTAGCCTGTGCCTAGCCAGTGTTCTAGCCTGTGCCTAGCCAGTGTCTAGCCAGTGTCTAGCCAGTGTCTAGCCTGTGCCTAGCCAGTGTCTAGCCAGTGCCTAGCCAGTGTCTAGCCAGTGCCTAGCCAGTGTCTAGCCTGTGCCTAGCCAGTGTCTAGCCTGTGCCTGGCCAGTGTCTAGCCTGTGCCTAGCCAGTGTCTAGCCTGTGTCTAGCCAGTGTCTAGCCTGTGCTTAGCCAGTGTGTCTAGCCTGTGTCTAGCCTGTGTCTAGCCAGTGTCTAGCCTGTGTCTAGCCTGTGCCTAGCCTGTGTCTAGCCTGTGTCTAGCCAGTGTCTAGCCTGTGCCTAGCCAGTGTCTAGCCTGTGTCTAGCCTGTGTCTAGCCTGTGCCTAGCCAGTGTCTAGCCTGTGTCTAGCCAGTGTCTAGCCTGTGTCTAGCCTGTGTCTAGCCTGTGCCTAGCCAGTGTCTAGCCTGTGCCTAGCCAGTGTCTAGCCTGTGCCTAGCCAGTGTCTAGCCTGTGCCTAGCCAGTGTCTAGCCTGTGCCTAGCCAGTGTCTAGCCTGTGTCTAGCCAGTGTCTAGCCTGTGTCTAGCCAGTGTCTGCTAGCCTGTGCCTAGCCTGTGTCTAGCCTGTGCCTAGCCAGTGTCTAGCCTGTGCCTAGCCAGTGTCTAGCCTGTGCCTAGCCTGTGTGTCTAGCCTGTGTCTAGCCAGTGTCTAGCCTGTGCCTAGCCTAGTCTAGCCTGTGCCTAGCCAGTGTCTAGCCTGTGCCTAGCCAGTGTCTAGCCTGTGCCTAGCCAGTGCCAGCCTGTGCTTAGCCTGTGTCTAGCCTGTGTCTAGCCTGTGCCTAGCCAGTGTCTAGCCTGTGCCTAGCCTGTGTCTAGCCTGTGCCTAGCCAGTGTCTAGCCTGTGCCTAGCCAGTGTCTAGCCTGTGCCTAGCCAGTGTCTAGCCTGTGCCTAGCCAGTGTCTAGCCAGTGCCTAGCCTGTGCCTAGCCAGTGTCTAGCCAGTGTCTAGCCTGTGCCTAGCCAGTGTCTAGCCAGTGCCTAGCCAGTGTCTAGCCTGTGTCTAGCCAGTGTCTAGCCTGTGTCTAGCCAGTGTCTAGCCTGTGCCTAGCCTGTGTCTAGCCAGTGCCTAGCCAGTGTCTAGCCTGTGCCTAGCCTGTGTCTAGCCTGTGTCTAGCCTGTGTCTAGCCTGTGTCTAGCCTGTGTCTAGCCTGTGTCTAGCCTGTGCCTAGTGTCTAGCCTGTGTCTAGCCAGTGTCTAGCCTGTGCCTAGCCTGTGTCTAGCCTGTGCCTAGCCAGTGTCTAGCCAGTGCCTAGCCAGTGTCTAGCCAGTGCCTAGCCAGTGTCTAGCAAGTGTCTAGCCAGTGTCTAGCCAGTGTCTAGCCAGTGTCTAGCCAGTGTCTAGCCAGTGTTTTGCCTGTGTCTAGCCTGTGCCTAGCCTGTGCCTAGGCAGTGTCTAGCATGTGTCTAGCCTGTGCCTAGCCTGTGTCTAGCCTGTGTCTAGCCTGTGCCTAGCCAGTGTGTCTAGCCTGTGCCTAGCCAGTGTCTAGCCTGTGCCTAGCCAGTGTCTAGCCTGTGCCTAGCCAGTGTGCCTAGCCAGTGTGCCTAGCCTGTGCCTAGCCTGTGTCTAGCCAGTGTCTAGCCTGTGCCTAGCCAGTGTCTAGCCTGTGCCTAGCCAGTGTCAGCCTGTGTCTAGCCAGTGTCTAGCCTGCTGTGCCTAGAGTGTCTAGCCTGTGCCTAGCCAGTGTCTAGCCTGTGTCCTAGCCAGTGACTAGCCTGTGCCTAGCCAGTGTCTAGCCTGTGTAGCCAGCCCTGTGCCTAGCCAGTGCCTAGCCTGTGTCTAGCCTGTGCCTAGCCAGTGTCTAGCCTGCTAGCCTGTGTCTAGCCAGTGCCTAGCCTGATGTGCCTAGCCAGTGTCCTAGCCAGTGTCTAGCCAGTCTAGCCTGTGCCTAGCCAGTGCCAGCTGTGTGTAGCCTGTGTGCCTAGCCAGTGTCTAGCCAGTGTCTAGCCTGTGCTCAGCCAGTGTCTAGCCTGTGCCTAGCCAGTGTGCCTAGCCAGTGTCTAGCCTGTGCCTAGCCAGTGTCTAGCCATGTGCTAGCCAGTGTCTAGCCTGTGTCTAGCCAGTGTCT
>JAEIGL010000045.1:0-117486 GCA_018903715.1 Zaprionus davidi | reverse complement strand
CCTAACACTCGTTACAATATCGAAACCAAAGCCCAATTGTCCCAATGGAACCAAACAAAAAATACTTGCAACTTGGTACGGATGTTCGGGAAGAGTGTACCAACATAACAAAACAAAAAAAAATCGAAATTAAATTATACCTAACCCGCGAAAACTCAAAATTCGCGATACTTTTTAACACACCTTGTACATGAAAAACTTTAAATTTCGTACCACAAATACTCTGTTAGACCTAAGAGACCAATAGACGGAAATGGGCATATCAGTTCAGCTGTTCAAGCTGATTAAAGTGCTTCATGCTACTTACATAAATACATTTTCGGAAGATGATTGTTATTTTTATTGGTTGTTATTTATCGAAGCCGTATAATATTCTAATGTTAGTTCAAGGAGAATAAAACTAATTGTTTCGTAAGAAGTAACTGTTAACTTACCGAGACATTGTCAGTAGAAGAAGCGAATAGCAGAATGACAAAGAAGCTGCTGACCCTCGAGTGATGGCAATTCCCACCCCCATAATATGTCGCAGATCCGTGTGCTCCGCCATAAAGGAGTAGTGTATAAAACGTTCGACGAACAGCACAATAGTCACGACGTAAAAAAGAAATAAGTAGAAAATATTCTGACGATTTTCTTCGAGAAATGTGATATATGCATCCCATTTGGCCAGAAACCAATGACGCGGCTTGTCCTGCATGGGTTCTATGTTGAACGAGGTCATTCGAGCAACATTTGTGGATGTGTCCAGAAAATTTTGTTTGGCACCTTTGCAATCCAATCCAATAGCAACAAAATCACCTTTGTATTCCTTCATCATGAGCTTAAAGTCCTGGTATGTTAAATGATTTTTGTGCTCGAGACCTACGTCTTGGAACATGCCGTCGATTAGTTCGGTGACCTGATCATCACCTAGGCTAGTTGTACGTGCAATCTCCACCAGGGAGCGCATCATCTCACTTAGTTCGCCCTTGTCGATGACCCCGTTACGGTCATTGTCGCACATATCGAATATAATGCGCAACTTGTCATCCGTTTTGCCCCGAGAGAAGAGAACAACAGTCTCCAGAAACTCTTGAAAACTAATACGGCCATCCTGATCCTTGTCCACAATATTAAACATCTTGCGAACAAACATATCATTAGGCTTCATTCCAAGTGCCGCAGCAAACTCCGCTTTGGACAGGCTGGTTCGCATCACAGTCATTACTTCGCCGTCACTAGACGCATCCGAGCGACGTCGCCTTTCGCCTGGCCTCAGACCGAAGGTCAGAGCATAAGCCTCTCTGAAAAAATACTCCAGCCGCTTTTGGCGTCGTTCTCGAGTCTCTGCTCTGGCCAGCATAATGTCGCGATTGACCTCAATAAGCGTCAGTTCCTTTTTGTGTAGCAGCAGAAAATCCTCTAGCTTCTTGACGAACTTACGTCGCGCCCCGTACGATTCAAGCTCCAGAACTAGATCATGATCGCTGTGTACCCGAAGTAGAATATATGGTTTCTTTTTGATGTGATTAGTGGCCGACTCCTCTACACTGACCACGTCTACGTGCTGCAGATTGAATGTTCGCAGCTTCTCGCCCTTGCGATCTACCGTGTAAATAGCTGCCTCAGGACCAAACTTCACCGTCACCAGGCGCTTATGGTTGGCATGAAGCCACTCACGCGCTAACATCTTATCGACCGAACCCTTTTGCTGCGGTGCACGTAGAGCCTCTTGCCGAATCTTGAGCCTACGCCGTTTGCTATTCTGCAATTTGACTACGCAGTAACCCGCTCCAGCACACAGAATGGGCACAAAGCCAAGAAACACGCACACATAGATGAACATGAGCTCCGAGCCGGAGAAGTAATCATAGCCCTCCAAGTAATTGCATGGCTCGAGCTCTGTGGCATTCAGTTGCATTGGCTGTGGACAGGGATCGCCTGCATGCCATATGAACACATTCTTCTGTATCTCACTTTCTTCAATGTCAGTGCTATTGACAATGATATCCCACAGCGTTATCTTTCTTAGTTCAGCTATTTCGTCAGCCGTGAAAATTCCGTTACGCTCGTTCTCGAACCAGAAACGATCCGCATCACGCAGGCGTTGAAACTGCTCCTTAATAACGTTGGTAAAAAGTTCTCCCGGCTGGCCATAGGATTCTAGCATGCCACCTACGTAAACATCCACGTCATCCAGTTGATTGTCGTAGGCATCCTTGAGCATGCTGTAGATAATTAAGAAATGTATTAACTACGGAAAACAAAAAGTCTATTTTAAAAACACTATTTTGAACAGTCATTTTTAAACTAATATGGTACGATTTAACTAACTTTTATAATAGAAATTAAAAATAATAATTATTTTACAATTTTTATTTCAACGAGAGCAACAGTCGAGCGGTACGCGAGAGTAGAATACCCTTGGACGTATGTCCCGCTGTAGTTTAATTTGTTAAATTCATATATACATATATACGCTTTCAATTTATGCTTGACAGATGGCCAATTCTTAATCGCCCTGCCTCAATCAAACAGATGTTATGCTCATACATTCTTGACTTCTGTGTTTATTACCCGATCGGATTGAAATTTAGATGATACCTAGATAAGGGTGATTTTTTAAGAAAAGGGTGATTTTTAGCTATTATCTTTTTGACAACACTGGTTTAACCAGCTGACGCCCTTTTTGTGTTTTGTGTAACTGTCAAACATCTTCAGTTTAGTTTATAATTTAACCATGGATCGTCTTACAAACGAACAACGCTTACAATTTATTGAATTTTATTATCAAAATGCGTGCTCTGTTAAGAAAGTTCATGGCGCGCTTCCTCCAATTTATGCTCAGTTTAATCGACCTACTGAAGCGGCTAAATTTTGCACCAAATTTACATTGATGAACATTAAACCAGCAACAGTGCGAACTGAAGAAAATATCTCAGCTGAATCGGAATAGTGTTTATGATGCTCATCAGTTATCGAAGATGATGCGAATCGTAACGTAACTGTAAATGGTAAACGCTACCGTGAGATATCAAATTTTTTCTTTTCCAAAATGCAAGAGCTTGCCTTGCATGACATTTGGTTTCAACAAGACGGTGCCACATGCCACACAGCACGCGTAACATTGAACTTATTGAGGGTCAATTTCGGGGAACATTTTATTTTACGTTCGGAACCGGTCAATTGGCCGCCTAGATCGTGCGATCTAACGCCTTTAGACTATTTTTTGTGGGGCTATGTTAAATCTAATGTCTATACAAGCCTGCTTCAATTGACGCATTGGAGCATTTAAAACTAACTAATATTCACTTCCCTGTTAATAAGGATTTTGATACTGAGTTAAGACTGAATAAATATCCACTAGGTTGTTGACGGTAATCTTTAATAGAATAAAACAAAAAAACAAACAATAGCTACAGTTTACGAGTAGCCCCCCCGACAGAAACTTACTGCAAAAGTTCCGGCTGCGCTTCAAAGAGCTGTGGATTAATGTCCCTCCAGGTGTTTTTTCTATGCAAGCCGTAAGATTCTCTAGCCGTGTTATAGTCAGGCAAACCATTATCTCGGCCCCGCATTATGTTCAAGGCCCCCAAATCACGACGTGTAAACTCCATGGGACCAAAAAGTTTATCCCGTACATCTGAGCAGAGAACTGGATCCTCGCGCTCTGAAATCTGCGACGATAGTCCCATAAGCACCTCCTCAACGCTGGTGTCGCTAAAGAAACCCTGTCAATGTGGATCAACTGTGATATGCGAGTCTCCAGAAACATGGAATCTACTCACGCTAGAATCCCACCAAGTGGAGCAGAGACGAATGGCCGGATATCCCATTGGTGTTTGCTTATAGTTACATTTGCCATCGCGTCGGTAAATACCAGGTGGAATCATGGTGTGTCCAAATCGAAAGGCAGCTGCCTGAAAAATATGTCCAATACCCGGATGAACATCTTGTTTGTAGCCCTCATAAGGCGGCAAAGCAGAGCCGAGGAATGCCGGCAAATATTCGTAGACTATCACATTCTGAAGACTAGCGATCACCGTATGCCGCGCCCTCTGAAAAATGTCTTCGTCGCACCAGGTGGGATTCAATAGTTTTATCCGCTGCGCCAAGATATTGTGCCAACGGAGGAATAGTATTGCGAATGACAGCAATGCCGGATTTTGATTTGTTCGTGGATCACCCAGAACTAAAGGATGTGCAAAAAGATATGCATGTTTTTAGTAAGACAAAGAGATTTTAGATTTTCGAATATATATAGTATATATGTTATGGCGAACACTTACGAAATAACCGCTCCGGGCTGAGCATTTTCATAACATTAGGAACTGGATTGTTAAAGAGTGGCACTCGCATTGTGTTGCGCACCGGCAGCTTGCCATCTTTCTGGGTGAGCAGGGTGCCATTGTGAAAGGAGCGCATGGCAGTGAGCCACGCCTCGGAGGTACTGTAAATGAAACTGCCATCAATCCATGCAGTCATTTGATTTATCTGCGGAGTAGTTTTTATTGTGACATTTTCCACCAGCTGGGATGCGTACCCACCTGTTCTCTGGGGGCATTAGGGCTCTGCCCAGTACTTCGGTCATAAGCGGCCCTGTGAAAGGGAATGTATTTGCCGCCACGACATTCCCGATCGTACATCTCGTCGCACTTCTCAATCTCAATGCGATGCATTTCGATGGGGCAACCAGACTCTGAAGCCATTACAATCTCATTGGCGACTACCTGTCCGAAGAAAGCCAACAATGCAGTGCGATTGAACTTCGAGCCGAGCCCATCGCGTCCACGCATGAAAAGTCGGCTCAGTCGACGTGTCGAAGGCCTATTGGCGCCCGCCATAGCGTACACCCCATCCGAGTAGGATGGCGGCGCCTTCCGCACAAGATGACTATCTAAAATTTGTTATCCAAACACATTTAGTCACATTTTAGTTGCACATTTATATTTTTAGTCGTTTACATACCTACAGAGCCCCAGTCGGGATGGGCTAGATTGTTGTACCACCCATCGTATCGCTGCTTCTCAGTCTGACTAAAAATTTTGTCTACAAATAAAATGATATTAATAAATTTGATTTCGGAAAATAACATAGTTATGTATATATCAATTATTGGAAATCGGTAAACTAATTTTCTACAAATAACATTGGTCTTAATGTACAGGGTGTATTATTAATAATAAATTTAATATATCGTTATATACAACGCAAGTCATTTTTAATAATTTTTCTTGAAGCGCTCTAAAAGATGCTTTTCATATGTATTTTCCAAATTAAAATCCTTTAAATCTATTTCTTGCTGATTGTTCTTACTGTGTATAAAGCTGAAATATGCAATTCTTTACAAAGGCACAAATTTATATATCAGAGATATGCGAAGCGAACTTGAACATTATTATTATTATTTTGTTATTTCCAAATCCGATTCCGTCTTGAGTCTTTTGTTTTTGGGTTTAATGCGCATGAATTAATCATAATCAATTATGAACAAAGTCAAGTTTATTAAAAAATACAATGAGGAACAAAGGCGCACTTATTCACCATCAACAGCCAATTTTGTAACAATTCTTCATTTAAATATCAATTTCGCTAAAAAGTGGCATAGGATACTTTCAAAAAAACGCGTCGGTATGATTATATTGATTATAATGATAACAGGCAAAAGGTGAATATGTTACATTTATAATTGAAAATTAAATTGCGCTAGTTTCATTGAGAAAAGGCGAATATTAAAAGTAAAATTTTAGAAGCAGAAAATGAATAGAAATCCAGTCTCTGGAATTTACATATTTGAAAACAACTTTCGCTTTTATTTAGATTAGTGTAGGTATCAGTTTGTAATTCTCTACTAATAAAGTATGGAAACAGAAAGAAAAACAAGCGCGAGACTCTACTCAATCCGGTAATTCAAAATGTAGTTAGCAAGCAAGAACAGTTTCTAAAGTTTCTTCATAAATATCAAAAATGTGTACTTATGTACATATGTACATTCTGTATTAGAGATATCACGTTAGTGTCTATGGAATTCCACCAGCACCTGCTGCAAAGCTCGGAATCGACTGCGGGAATGTAAAAGTAACGACGATGTGAATAGACACACAAATGAAAAAATGGGATACTGCCATCCATTATAAA
Source organism: Zaprionus davidi (assembly GCA_018903715.1). NCBI lineage: Eukaryota > Metazoa > Arthropoda > Insecta > Diptera > Drosophilidae > Zaprionus > Zaprionus davidi. The sequence continues at coordinate 111,369 of JAEIGL010000045.1, read as the reverse complement.
TGTTTAAACGGCACAGTGAATATTTTATACCCTTGCAGTTTGTTTTTTCAATCTTTAACGATTGTTCCTTTACATATGTATGTAAATATATACTATATATGTTATAATAGTGAAGAGTTTTAATATTATCATTACTGACCTTCATACAAAAAACATCCTATTAAATTGCCTGAGTTCCTACGCAGCTAAATGTTATCGTGGGGCGATTTCACGAAAAATTCTTAAGCCTAAAATGTACATTTAAAAATGATTCACAAAAAAAATAAAAAAAAATCACTTGATAGTTTATATGACAGTTATTCCATATATCGCCCCGATCCGGCTCAAAATTCAAAATTTTGGAAGTTTTTCAAACATTTTTAGGTTAGGTTGAAATTTAGACGTGATAGGCTGGTTTTGACTTCGGATTCAAATTTGGAAGGCCAAAAAACATATAGAAACATATATCGCATGACCCGATCGTGACCCCCATTATTTTTTTGAGGTTAAGTCGAAACTCAGATGTGGTACGTAAATTTTTACTTCGGATTCGGACTTAAAAAGAAAAAATGCATGTTAAAACATACCCAGATCAGTATTCTATATCTTTTGGGGGATATCCAAAGGTTTTTCAGTTTTTTGAGGTTAGGTCGAAATCCAGACGTGATTCAGAATTTCTGACCCCGGATTCGGATTCAGCCACTCAAAATACATGTAACTGCATATGCCGCATACCCAGATCATGACACTTTTCTTTTTTAGTGGGCCTGTGTAATCAAAGATACCCATCACCCTTCAACTCAAAATTCCTCGCTTAAACCCCTTGTTTATAAAGCAATAGTTGAAGTTTAATTAGCTCAAAATAAGTTTAACTATTGTAGAATTTAAAGAATTAAACAATATTTTAAGTGAGTAGTAATTGATTTATAATTTTTTTGATAAAAAAATATCAATGAGTTCGGTGTTAATTTAATGAATATAAGCTTCTCAAACTCTGTATTTGTAAGCTGGTATTTGGTTAAAAATTTGAAACAAAATGCCCACAAGACTTAATATTATCTTGAAATCAATTAACACTATCCATTAAGTCGGTTGTTTGTCGGGGCTCTATAGCCAAATACTGAAATCTTAATGAAGCAAACAAACAAATCTTGTTTATTTGCTGCAACAAAAAACGTTGTTAGTAAGTATCTTAAATTGTTGTCAAAGAATGCAGTCCCACCCTAAAAAGAACAACATACGGTATGAGATTTAACGTTTTTGATTTTGTATTGCTATTATATTGCTCACACGATCTTAATGAATTCGACTTAACGTCTCGAATCTTTTGACAGTTTTATTCTATTAATTAAAATCTCCAATATTGGATATTTAACCCTTTAAGTTGTTCTAAACTTTTTCCGAAGGAGTAGGAAATGCTGAAAAATGTCTTATAAAATATACTATTAAATTAACATTCAATTAATAAAGAATAAATAATGATAATAATAATAAAGAAATATTACCTTGAGCATGTCGAAGGTTTAGTTTATTAACCCCGACAGAACAATCATACATTGAATATAATAGATAAGTCGTTTTAAAAGTGGGTTTGTTTAAATTTTACAAAGATCGTTCCTGTGGCAACTATACACAATACATATGAAGAACGTTTTGGCATACGAGTGCTATTTGTATTGTTAACAGTAAAAATATGGAATCAAATCGTTAACATTTTCGTTCGATTATTTTTTAAAACTTTCGACGTGGATTAACTCAACAACAAAGCATCGATGAACTTAATTCAATTTTTGGTGATGAAGCTCCATCAAGGACCAGTGTATGTTTATAGTGACCAATTTTTATAAAATTGTTGCAGGGTTTTATCTCCTCTGATCGCTTCTATACTAGTTGTGTATAAAGTTGTGAAATTGAATAATATTTTAAATGCTATTTGCTCCAATTACTGAATATTTTACAACGTTTTTTATTGAAATCTTTATTTCTATTCCTATGAAAGCTATATAGTTGTTCGACTTTAATGAAATGGGATAAGTATTCGATTACAGTCTAACTTTCATTGACACTGAGAAGTTAAGGTTTTTCGAAAATCAAAACAGTTTTTAAAACTGAGAGACTAGATTGTGTTGTAACAGACACACGTACATAAGGACAGACGGACAGAGCGATTCCTCTGTTGATGGTGATTCAGTATACTTATTATACATATACATATAAAATATTATTATATATTTCAACAGAATAAATTAAACAAATCTAAAAAATGTGCTTATCAGTACTTTAAATTGATACAAAATGTGCAACCTCAGAACAAAGCCTAAATTAAGTTGCTGGCCAATAAAAATTGCGAGTCAGTGACTATGAGGCTTAATAGTACATTTGTGTTATTTAAAACACAAAATGGTATACTTCAACGATACGATTTTTGTTGTTTTAAAAAACGATGCTGTAGATCAATAAATGCGGTTATAATACGTATTGATTTTTAGATGCGGAAAGATACGTTATCAAATTTTACGTGGTAGATTATAGTCTCGATATCGATATAAGAAATATATATACTTTGTTGGGTCGGAGAAGCCATCTTTTGCCCTTTACATACATTTTCGGTTGGAACAAAGTAAAAATATCGGGTGCAACAACTCCAACACATATTGTGTTCTTTTCAAATTTACAAATTACAAATTACAAAAATTTACAAATTATATTAATTATGACAGAATATTTGTTTTTAGTTAAACACAAGATATAGTAGGAATGATTTTTATATTTCGCCAATTAATCGATGGTAGCTATTTCAAATAAATATTTGGCCCGTTTTTTTATGGTAGAACTTCGCATTTATCGCATTTCTATTGATGTACAATGCAAATAAATCTTTTGAACGTTTCATATCGTTTTCATATCATCTATAAGAACTGATCCTATTCCATATTATATTCTACTACAATATTGTATAGGAATAAAGACAGAAGCCAAAAGCAAGACGTAGGTAGCCTTTCTCTATTGTTTAACCATTATGCATTACCCTATAAATAATAATAAAATTCAGAATTTATTAATATTTGACAATGTCTGTACCCAATATAATTTTAAGCGTGGTAACGAAACTTAAATGACGTTTAAAATCTCTTCATAGATTTAAATTTATATTTTCATTTACCAACATACTGTTGGTTTTTGTAATATCTTAGCAAATATGTTAATAGTTCATGAAGCTTTTCATCTTTACATCTCGAAACGAACCGTACTTAACTCTGTGACTGTTAAACTGGGTAATATAATTAAATTAACTAGTAATGTGGTTTATTATAATTAAGAGTATATGCGTTATGTAAAAATATATGATATAAATCTGTATATGCCAAGTCGGCGTTAGGTAACAGTTGTTTCTCACTCCGAAACCCACTCTAATTCAATTTGTTTGGCTACGTGCGAACCGTACTCACCATAACAATGTATAAATCCTACATTTACGCTCAGATTGATCAGCAGCAACAAAGGCAGGCCGATGCGAGGGACCAGTCTCCAGCTATGCCGACTGTTTGTTTGTGTAGACGACGCCCGCTGTCGGGGCATGCTCGGAACACTCATATTGATTGCTTTTGTTATAAGCAAATTTGTTGGCTTGCGGATTATATTGTGAAATTAATTATACAATCTTTGTGTAGCAGTAGGGTGTCGATTTCTTGCAGCGACTCCTAACTTTGCATTATATTTACAGATATTTGGATTATCAAAGAAAACTGATCCTACAATTTTACTCTTTGCTCATCATCTTTTCCATCGAATTGGTGTAAGTATCACTGCAAATAATAAAACATTAGATTTAAGAATCAGATTCATACTGTTTGAATGTATGCCCTAGAAGAAGGTATATTCATGAGATGCCACATACAAAAGACTACATCTCAAATCAGAGCGTTATGACTAGCCATGTTCGTTCGTTTGTAAACAAGTCTCTTGCTACCCAAAGAGTAAAAGGCGTGATGTATTAAAAAAATGTATGTAACATCCTTCAGCATGTTACATACATTTTTTTAATACAGACGTATCTGATCCCATAAAATATGTATATGTATGTATATTCGTCATCAGTATCAACAGCCGAGTCGGTATAGCTATGTGCGTCTGTTTGTCCGTCCGCATGAAAATCTAGATCTCAGAGACTATAAAGTCTACTCTTACCAAATTTATTGAAACTGCTGTTATTATCAAGTTGATTTTCAGCACCCCTAATTCAATAAAAACCAAATAGCAAGTGTAATTTAAATTCTAGAAAGTTACGAAGCATAATACTTTTAGCGACCAAATGATTTTTAAAATTTTGGTTGCCACTGATAATTCAAGTAGAAGTTATTAAACAAATTTAAGGGGATACAAAACAAACACGTTAAGCTCGGTTGTAGCTTTTCTTGTCTCTCAGTTTTAAAGCTATCTTTATGAAACTTCACTTATATTACGATACAAACAATATATGCCATCGTGCTGTAATAGAAGCTATCGGCCGATTTTTGTTAATTTTAAAGGTATCGCCACAAGATCAAAATTAAAGAGGCTACAGGGCAGGAGTGGTTAAATAAAGTTATGTATATTATAAACAATACATACAATCAGCTTTGACCTTTTAAAATGTTTTCTTCTTTCAGAATGTCTTGATCTCTCTTTATTTTGGTTTTTTATGAGCTGTACTTTTCGAATTTATAGTTATGTATATTGTTTGTTATTGTTACAATTTATAAATTAGTATTTTTTCAGAAATGAAGTTGTAGATAAAATTTAAGGACATAACTTAACTGTGTTTAGCTTTCGTCTGGTTTGGTCTGAGACGTGTGAGGGGTAAAATAATCAAAAAGACAGAAATAAGAAGACATTTATATAGTTATATCCACCATTATTATGCGCACCCGACAGTAAGATACTCTTTTGAAAAACCACTACATATACACTGAGGTATTACCAAAGATAAAATCGACAATCGCCAATTGCTTTCTCTCTCTATCACACATATGCACGCAACGCATACTAAAACACACCAGCTTGAATGACTTGATTGAAGGGCAGACACTATTAGTCAGCTCAAGTTTATTCACACAAAAATCTGAACAGTCAAACAGACCAAATTACTGTTGGGTCTATCACATTACCTGCCTGTTACATACATTTGCACAAAGTCATTATACACTTTGACCATTTTCAATGGTCGAAGAGTATAAAATGGCGGGATTTCGTATGAAAAAAGTGAAACTTATGATTAATTTATAAATTAGGCGCGGTAGAAATGAGTTATATAAAGATTGTAAAATTGTATTTTATATTTTGTTATTATTTATTTGTATGCGACACACCGACTTTGTACTGCGCACGCGTGAGCAGCACTCTTTGGCAAATACTTCTACCACGTAATCCTTTTTTGTCTTTCACGGATGCAGGCAGACAAGCGTGCAAACACATAAGCAACAAGTCGCGACGTCGACGTCAACGTGCGCAGGCAGCGCTGTATTTGTTGTCTGCTGTAAATGCATATACTTTAGAGTCATCTAGTATGTGTCTGTCATAGAATAATGTTGTAACTTAAATAACGCAACAGATTACGTAGGCGGTGGGCGTGGCATAGAAATAAAAAAAAAAAACTTTATCTGTTTATGTTATATGGGAAACTTATTGGCTCAAAGTCAGTATACCAATGGATGAAGGGTATACAAACTTCCAATGCTGCAATCAAATGTAAAATTGCTTGTTTTTAAAACAGTGTTGCGCAAAGCTATTTAAAATTCGTAACTTGTTTTATAGATATTTGAAAAACTATTAGAATTTATTACACATATTAAGTTAACACCTGAATTTTGAATCAATGGAATTTGTTGTATTTTTATACCCTTCGACCATTGAAAATGGTCAAAAAAGGGTATACTAACTTTGTGCAAATGTATGTAACAGGCATAAGGAGGCGTGGGAGACCCCATAAAGTATATATATTCTTGCTCAGGATCACAAGCCGAGTCGATTGACCCATGTCTGTCTGTCTGTCCGTCTGTCCGTCTGTCTGTGTGAACGCACAGATCTCAGCTATTATAAAAGCTAGAGTTACCAAACTTGGCAGGAAGACTCTTGTGTACTATAAGCAGATGAAGTTTATTTCAAATGTTAGGTGCCACGCCCACCGCCCCCACAAATCAATAATTTAATTTTTGAACTTAATTTGTAAACGCTGTATATAAGATACAATTTTCTGACTTTAACATATACTAAGCTAAATGAAATATCTACGTAGTCCCCAAATTACAATCCAATCGAACAATAAACACAGAAGTTATTTAAGAAAGTATGAGCATAAAACCAAGTGCTTCTGTCAGCTAACAAGGGAGGGGGAGGAGCGCGAAGTGCGAGCGCCATCTGTCGGGATTAATTTCAAAGCATGTGCATATGCATATGTGTATGAATTTAACAAATTAAACTACACGGGAACATAGGTCGAAGGGTATCCCACTGTCGCGTTTTGAGCGACTGTTGCTCTCGTTTTATTTTATTCTTGTTTACTTTGTGATAATGTTCACTAATGGCTTTGTAATTGTGTGGTGTTTGTTATTAAGAACCAGCAACAATAATAATATGTTAAAAATTCGTCAAATATTCGTCAACGAAAATGTACACACACAAACGTCGAGAAGACGACTCTTAATATGAACAAAGAGAAGGCAAAAATATGCCTCCAGATATGTATATCGAATTTTTCGTGGGAGCAAAAGAGATGGCAAGCGAGCCGAAAACGCAAAGCAACAAAAAATAAGTGCTAAGATATTTTTATTGCATAGTGTACTTTTTTGAGTTTTCTACTTGGTGCTTTCTTTTCATTTTGTTTGCAGTCGTGGTTTAGCGATTTCAACAATTTTCTATACATATTACTTTCATTGGTGCTTGAAACGAGCACGAATGAAAATTAAAGTAAAGACAACCCCGAACAGCGGAGCAACAATAACAAACATGACTATAGCGCATGCGCGACACGATTACATTCACTCTCACTAACAAAAAAGACAATCTAGTTCCGTTTCGTTTTCGTTCCACGTCACATCAGTTATCCAGCACAGCGGTCAATAACAACGTCCGCACCGGCCAATAGTTTGTTGATTACTGAAACTCAGCTGTACAGCAGACAGCTGGGCTAGGGTGAATACAGAAAACCCACCTCAGTATCACCACCTCCGTCACCATCATCTTACCAATATTGTTTAACCGGTCCAGTTGTTGCCGCATGCACTCTATGAGTTATTCTCGTTCCCTTTGCCACCAGCATTTCAGTGTTCCCCTTACGCTACTGATTTGACTAAATATGAAATGAATTATCATTTTTAGTACCAAAACGTTTCGTATTAATTATTCTGGTGTCAATGCTTAGCTCCGTAAACAGAAATCTGTCAAGCTTTATACAAAAACCAGGCATGTAGAAATAATATTTGGTGAAATTTTTTTTTTTGGTTTCGAAAAAAGTGCTGAATACTGTTTAGTGTTGCCAGATCGATATAATTTGTGTTGATGGCATTGAACAGCTGATCTCGCATAAGGAAGAACACAATGTGTTCATTGCTTAGTGGTTTCACATTTTCCTCATGATGCGATCAGTTGTTCAAATCAAAAACGGGTTGTCAAACGAAATGAAATCACAGCTAATTTATGCAATGCAATGTAAACAAAAGATTTTTTTCCGTTTTGGGATTTTTGTTAGTAATTTTAAAGTGGCTTTCAGCTTATTTCGTCCAAGAGCGCATCTGAACTTGAAATGTAACTTTAAAGTATAATCTGGAAGAGAATTATAAACGCAGTATTAGCACTAAGCAATGAACACATAGAGACGTCAAACAGCTCTAAAGCAGTTTGAAGCTGATTTTTCGGACCTAGTACCCCAGAAAAGAAGAAGAACAGAACAGCTGTTTGGCACTCAGTACAAACAGTGCATAGCATCAAAACTGCTTCAGTCGCACAACGACAGCGGAACGATAAGCATGTGCGTACTTCTTTGCGCTGTGCGATCGTTTCCATGTGTGCGTGTATGTATGCACGGCCCGCGTATGAATGTATGCGTTGCTAGTGAAGTTTGGCTATAGGAAAATGCTTCGGCCAGCTTGCTGGCAGCCTGAAGTCAATTTTGTGTTTCGGCGTCGAGAGCCTAGAGAATGAGGCACAGGGCCGTAGTGAGGGTTTTACGGGCCCCTGTGCAATACTTATCAGGGACTCCTACTTAAATTACATTAATTAATAAATATATTTGTGTTTACCAAAGGAATTAAATTTTACAAATATATCCGCATTAATAACATTTTTATGTTTGGTAACCGTGACCCCTGACTGTTGAGAGCCCTTCTTGTACCACACACCCTGCGTACTTTTAGCTACGGGCCTGGCCAACGTGAAATCAATTGGGTGTTTGTTTTTGTTTTTGTCTTGGAGAGCTAAGAGACCGAATTACAGTGAGCCACAATGGTTATTTGGCGGCAATAATATTAGCATCAGAAAACATGTGTATTTATGTTTAAATTTTGAGAAGAGGAATTGAAAATTGATAATTATATTATATTTTGTAGAGCAAAGTTATAATATCATAAAAAAGTGTGATAATATTTTTTTTTTTTGTATATGAGTTTACTAATATTGACAAAATTTATGAATTAAAATAAAAAATTCGGAATACATAAAATTGTAATTACTAACTAAAATTATCCTCATAGAATAAGACACATGTTTTCAAAACTTTTAAAATTTTTGCTGCAAGATAACCATTTTTGGCCACTGTGCCTGTCTCTAGGCTCTCGACGCCGAAACACAAAATTGACTTCAGCAAAGTCATCACAGTCACAAAATTGACGAAGCATTTGCCTATTGCCAAACTTCACTAGCAACGCATACATTCATACACGCACACATGGAAATGATCGCACAGCGCAAAGAAGTACGCACATGCTTATCGTTCCGCTGTCGTTGTGCGACTGAAGCAGTTTTGATGCTATGCACTGTTTGTACTGAGTGCCAAACAGCTGTTCTGTTCTTCTTCTTTTCTGGGGTACTAGGTCCGAAAAATCAGCTTCAAACTGCTTTAGAGCTGTTTGACGTCTCTATGTGTTCATTGCTTAATGGTATTAGGAATTTTAAGGATTTTTTTGTGCATTTTTCAAGATTTCTTACCACTACGTCAATACACTATGGGGAATTTGGCCTGTTTTTTTATATTAATTAATATATCTTAATCTAAGTAATATTTTTGATAGAGTTTTCTATATATTTTTAGGAAAGCCCTTTGAAATATTTAAGAATAGTGGGCGTGGCCCAACCCTTTCTTCAATATTTTAACCAAAATCCATCATTTCACAAATAATTTGTATGGCAGCTACACGTAATAATAGTCGGATTTTTATGAAGTTTTGAAGTCAAATTAAGGATCAAATACAAGTAAGATCAGATAAGTTTTAAAACCATATCCTGAATCGGCCGATAGATTGTATTGCAGCTAGACGATATATCGACCCGATCCGCCTCGCTCCGGCTTATTTATAAATGATAAGTAATAAAGAGTATGTATGTATGTTAAATTTAACTTTGATATTTCACTAATGAAAGTGAATATTAGATTTTGTTTCTCACGACCACATCATTGCTTACGCCAAAATTACGCTTTTCTATCAAGGTGTTGGTACCTTAAAAATGAAATTTCTCAAAAAACCACAAAAAACGCACTTAGAGACTGGATGTTCTAAATAAAGAATTGATGCCTCTACAACATGTATGTATATCAGTGTTGCCAGCAGCTTGGCTCTGAAAAAGGCCAGATGGGCTAATAAAAGAAGACAGAAAATGGCAAAAAATAAAAAAAAATGTAAAAAAAGGACAGACAAGTTTGCGACCATTTATACATTAATTTAATATTTTTTTCGGTGCTCAACTGTCAAAAAATTATAGAAATAGCTCAAACATATTGTAGAAAAGGGCAACAGAACTTGTGGCAGCGTGCTGAGCAACAAACATTGCCTACATTTGCTTTTGCCACTGTTGGCTTGAAAATTTGTTTATTTTTTTGATCAAAAAGCACCGTATTCTGTAGATATTTCTTAGTAGCCATATGCGCTCGGATGTAATTTATTTTTGGATTAATACTGCATTTGCAATATGCCTTAACAGTATCTTTCACATCGCGACAAATCCACTGCTGAAAATCCGGCTGTCTTAGCCATGTATTTCTAAACTTTTGTTTGCACTCTTCTTTTGGCATTTTTACTTCCCAAAATGTTCACGAAAAGTAACGCGATATCCATTATACATCACTACAACAGGGTAATATTTTTAATTATAGCTTATTGATACCAATTTGGATGATTTTGTAACAATTTAAACAGAATTAAAAAAGGATAGAAAAAGGACAAACCAAAAAATTAAAAGAACAGCTTTCCGGATAGGGGCTGTTTTCAATTTTTTCCGGCTGACACTGTTGAAATCCGGACAGATCTATCCGGAAAAAGGCTAAGTTGGCAACCCTGATGTATACAAACACTCGCTGAACAAATTTGAACAATTTTTTGTAGCTCTTTTCAAAGCTTAAATTTCTTTCCTAAAACTACATGTAAACACCATTCGGTAAATGAACCAAATTATTAGAAATACACGCACTAAATAATCAAAATATTTATAACAACGCATAGTAAAAACCCTAAAAATTAATATTCATTTCAATTATGAACGTTTTACATCGGCTCTTTGACCACTTCAAAATTGAGCGCAATAAGGCTAAGTTCTGTTCGCTTGCAAACGCTGACTTTAACAGCTAATATTTTAACATTGGACTGTTAAGTTAACATTTGCAAGGTGTAAGATATTTTGATCTATTCCTCACATGTTAATACCTAAATACTGCCAATTTGCATATTAGGGTTTTTGGATAATAGCTTGACTCAAAACAGCAGGGTAAATGAATTCATTACATGGGGACAACTCCATAATGACCGTTCCATGTTTCAGGTATTTTTTTCTGATCAAATCTAGTAAATCGAAGCTTAAGTGTTCATTCGGAGTTACTCTTTGTTATACCTTTTATTTCTAACTAGCGAAGTGAAAGTAACAGTGCGATTCAAAAGAAGTTACGTTCCACTGATACAGCTACATGAAAAGGCGAAAAGTTGTATCTTCAATACGTCTCTTAGGTGCGTAGAAACAATCATATGAATTTATATGATACACCAAATAAACACAAAAACATTAATTCACATTAATTAGTCTCTGCAGCTTCCACGATTACCCAAAGAGACGGACAGACTGCGATTTGTATGTACGAGTGTATGTCGCGATATGTACATAGATTCTACTAAATAAAGGCCTAGACATTGAGTTAAGTTTAATATAAATTTGTGTACATGTGTTTTTATATTTGTATAGAAAATAAACATGCATCAAAGTCTAGTGAAATACAATATACAATCTGTGTTCAAAACTCTAGGTATAGTGTTTGTAGGAATGTCGTCCTTCAACACGGTTAAAAAAATTTGGCCCCTTTCAAGTTTTAAACCTGTTCTAACAAAACTTGTTACACTTGGTTTTTATTACAGCATTCTGAAATTAAGTCGGACCGTATCGATTTATTACAAAATTGCCCATATAAAACGGTGAGATAAGCCAATATAACTTAACATTCTGAAAGTACAGTCTTGTGCAGTTACAAATTTAAAAGAATTAAACATAAGTATTTTTCAAAGAATACGGAGAATATTGAATTTATTAAATTTTAAAATTAAATTAAAAAAAAACGAGAGCAACAGTCGCGCAAAACGCGACAGTGGGATACCCTTCGACCTATGTTCCCTTGTAGTTTAATTTGTTGAATTCATACACATAAGCATATGCACATGCTATGAAATTAATCCCGACAGATGGCGCTCGCGCTTCGCGCTCGCCGGCCTCTCTTGTTAGCTGACAGAAGCACTTGGTTTTATGCTCATACTTTCTTAAATAACTTCTGTGCTTATTGTTCGATCGGATTGTGATTTGGACACTACGTAGATATTTCATTCATGTTAAAGTCAGAAAGTTGTATCTTTTATACAGCGCTTACAAATTGAGTACAAAAATTAAATTATTGATTTGTGGGGGCGGTGGACGTGGCACCTAACATTTGAAATAAACTTGATCTGCGCCGAGTATATAGGAACCTTCATTCCAAATTTGGTGTCTCTAGCTCTTATAATAGCTGAGATCTGTGTGCTCATCTGAACAACCGGACATCCGGACATCCAGACAGACAGACATGGCTCAATCGACTCGGCTAGTGATCCTGAGCAAGAATATATATACTTTGTGGGGTCTGCCACGCCTCCTTCTGCCTGTTACATACATTTGCACAAAGTTAGTATACTCTTTTTTGACCATTTTCAATGGTCGAAGGGCCCTATATGTTAAAAATTTAAAAAAAAATTGGTGGCGAGGGCACGTATTAAACCTTTACTTTGCATATTTCTCAAAATTATTGGGAATGATAGGGCTTTTAAAAGGAAGGAATGGCGTATTATGTTCGATAGTAGCTTTTGGTATATGTATGTATGAATATATTTTGTTCAAAGTTTTGACAAGAGGTCCTGATCACGAATATATCTATGTATATACTTATGGGGAAGGAACTCTATTTTCTGCCTGGTACACACATTTATACTAAGCCGTGTCTGTCTGTCTGTTGCAACGCAAACACTTATTTTCTTATTGCAAATTTAATTATTTTTAAAATTCAATAAAAAAAACTAGAAGAGTCCGAAATATAAATAAATATACCTACCTGTAAAAAAATAAAAAAAAATCGGTGCTGATGGAACATATTTAATGTTTACCGATTTTTTTATTAGAAAACCATTTAGAAATGCAACAGTCGCGTTGCACGCGAAAGTGGGATACCCTATGTTCCAGTGTAGTTTAATTTGTTCAATTCAGACATATGGTATGTACATATGCACATGCTTTAAAATGATGCCCGGCAGATGGCGCTTGAGTTACCATAGCAGCGACAACCTTGTCTTTAATCACGAACTCGTCTCTACTCTGTGCATATCAAGGAACGGGATCATAAGCGACGAATATCAATAGTGACATACATAAATATCTAATAAGCTTTCGTCTCTACTCTGTGACCCTCGACTAACGGGATAAAAAGCTCTAGCATAGAAGCATACATAATTATATTTTTAATAAAGCTTTGTCATTCTGAGTTGTACCATCTACAATACTTGAACAGTCGATCGTTTTAATTATCCGCATAGAAAATCATCTATACATTTAAATATAAGAAAAATTCATATGTATATAGATATGTGTATGGATGCACATCGCCCCCCCGTCTCTACCCCCACCGTCTCGCCTAAGGCAATTTGGGTATTTTTTTGCGCCCCCCCTTTTTAGTTGCCCCAAGCCCTTGGTTTTTTCCCATACATTCTTAAATAACTTCTGTGTTTATTGTCCGACCGGGTTCGAGAATACGAGGGTCGTTTGATAAGTCCGTGACTTTTTGTATTTGCCGCGCACCTGCTCTAAATACAACACTGCTCCTGTCAGCAGTTATCGATTAAAACAACTGCGTAAAATTTTGTGAAAGCTGCGTTTTTTGGTTTGCGTTTTATAGGCATTGAAAGCAGACGATCTCGTGAATTTTAACGAAAATGGAAAAAAGTGAATTTCGTGTGCTAATTAAGCATTATTTTTTGCGTAAAAAATCCATCACCGAAACCAAGGAAAGACTTGATAAATATTATGGGGACTCTGCACCATCAATTTCAATGGTTAAGAAATGGTTTACTGAGTTCCGTTGTGGTCGTACCAGTACAAGTGATGCCGAACGTTCAGGTCGCCCAAAAGAGGTCGTCATGCCAGAAATCGTCGACAAAATCCATGGAATGATATTGGATGATCGGAGAATGAAAGTGCGTGAGGTAGCTGAGGCTGTAGGCATCTCAACTGAACGGGTACATCACATTTTACATGAATATTTGGACATGAAAAAGCTTTCCGCGCGATGGGTGCCGCGATTGCTCACACGACCATAAGCGCAACCGTGTGACCATTTCAAAGGAGTGTTTGGCGATGTTCAACCGCAATCCAAACGAATTTTTGCGCCGTTTCGTTACCGTAGACGAAACATGGATCCACCACACCACACCAGAGACCAAAGAACAATCAAGACAGTGGGTTTCTCCGGGTGAACGTGCACCAAAAGAAGGCCAAGGTGGGTCTGTCGGCCAACAAGGTCATGGCCACAGTTTTTTGGGATGCACAAGGTATAATTCACATCGATTACCTTGAAAAGGGTAAAACGATCACCGGCGAATATTATTCAGAGCTTTTGGACAGATTCGATATTGATTTGAAGCAGAAACGACCGCATTTGGCGAAAAAAAAGTGCTGTTCCATCAGGACAATGCACGGGTGCACACGTGTGTAGTCAGCATGGCAAAATTTCATAAATTGGGCTACGAACTGCTACCCCATCCAGCATATTCTCCAGATTTAGCCCCCTGTGACTATTTTTTGTTTCCAAACATGAAGAAATGGCTCGGCGGTAAGAGATTCGGGTCAAATGAAGAGGTCATCACAGAAACAAACGACTATTTTGAGGGCCTTGAGAAAACCTATTATTTGGAAGGAATAAAAAAATTGGAAAAACGCTGGACTAAATGTATAGAGCTAAAAGGAGATTATGTTGAGAAATAAAACGCTTCTTTGACGAAAAAAATATATTTTATTCAAAAATCACTTATCAAACGACCCTCGTATATTTCATTCAGCTTGGTATATGATAAAGCCACAAAATTGTATCTTGTATACAGCGCTTACAAATTGAGTTCAAAATAAAATTATTGATTTACGAAGGCGGTGGGCGTGGCATCCAACATTTAAAATAAACTTGATCTACGCTTGGTACACAGAAACCTTCATGCAAAATTTGGTGTCTCTAGCGTTTATAATAGCTGAGATCTGTGTGTTCATTTGGTCATCCTGGCATCCGGTCAGACATGGCTCAATCAACTGGGCTAATGATCCTGAGTAAGAATATATATACTTTATGTGGTCTCCCACACCTCCTGCTGCCTGTAACATACATTTGCACAAAGTTGATATACCCCTTTTTGACAATTTTCAATGGTCGAAGGGTATAAAAAAAAAACATTTGCGACCTTAACAAAAAGCTTACACCATAGCATACAGCGGGCAAAATTTTGGTTTTTGAAGAAATGCCGACTTCTTTGTTGCAAATTAAATCAACTAATCAGTACCTATTCAAACTGCACAATTTCACGGGTTGTTTTTTTCAAAATTGGACAACTTTATCTTATAGCTTTTGTAGGAACAATCAGTTAATAATAAAGATTTAAATAAGCTAGACGAACGCTACAGTCAGTAGCAATTTTGGAAAACTTTCTCCTTCTGTCTGTTACATATGTATGTACATACATTTGCTTAATTAATTAATTTGAAATCCCTTTTTTGACCATTGAAGTCAAAGATCATGTTTATATTTCCATCGATTAAAGTTATAACAAATATATTAATGAATTCATAAACATTGTTACAATATTTGAAACCAATATATGTATGTATATTATTAGTATAAAAACGATCGGATGATGTAAAACCTAACTTAAACTAACCTCTCAAGAGTAGAATACCTTCGGCATGCTTTTTTTTCTTGATTTGAGGACAGTCGCGCAGCACGCGACAGTGGAATACCCTTCGACCTATGTTCCCGTGTAGTTTAATTTGTTAAATTCATACACATATGCATATGCACATGCTTTACAATTTTTTCCAACAGGCGCCATCGCGCATCGCGCTCGCCCGCCTCTCTTGTTAGCTGACAGAAGCATTTGTTTTTATGATCATACTTTCTTAAATAACTTCTGTGATTATTGTCCGATCGGATTGTAATTTGGAGAATACATATATATATATATATATTAATATATATTAAAGTCAGAAAATTGTAGCTTTTATACAGCGCTTACAAATTGAGTTCAAAAATTAAATTTTTGTTTTACGGGGGCGGTGGGCGTGGCACGTAACATTTGAAATAAACTTGATCAGCTTATAGTACACAGGAGTCTTCCTGCCAAATTTGGTAACTCTAGCTTTTATAATATCTGAGATCTGTGCGTTCACACAGACAGACGGACAGACAGACAGACAAACATAGCTCAATCAACTCGGCTTGTGATCCTGAGTAAGAATATATATACTTTATGGGGTCTCCCACGCCTCCTTCTGCCTGTTACATACATTTGCACAAAGTAAGTATTACCTTTTTTGACCATTTTCAATGGTTGAAGGGTATAAAAATTTCAACGTGTGTGAATAAGATGGCACTGTTACAACAGTGCCACCGGTGCGGTATAATGATATGTAACATATTTATATAAGTAATTACAACAAAAGTTCACTCATGTTGAGCACTCAGTTGTTAATCGTTTTAAGTTGGTTTGGTATTTAGATTCAACATCAATATACATTTTCGCTATTTGTAACTACTGTAACAGTCAATTGTTTGGTCATGTATGTGTGTATGTGTACCTAATAATATGTATAAGTATGAAACACCTGGCCGGGCAAGTTCGTATTTGACAACATCGTGGCGAAGGTCTCAGCCGGGTTACTTACTTGTCGACAGCGACAACGCACAGTTTGTGTAAAAAAGTTTATATGAAATATTTAACAGGCAGTTGACAATAAGAAGACGACAGTCACGGCAAACGAAAAACCAGTGTGAAGGCTTGTCGAGTGTGCTCGACTTTGATATACCCGATACTCACCCGAAACCAACTTGATTCTAACATATTGTACTAATTGTATGTATGACATGTTTTGTGTTGAATATTTTTCAAGGTCTCACAGTGCACACTCAGCAGAATTCAAATATCGAATTTGCAAGTGCTGTAGAGTTACAATTGTTGTCAATCCAAACGTCCAGCAATAGTGCATTACAGATCTCAAGCTTAATTGCAAGCTTGAAGAATCGAATTATTATAAACCTGTACCTCTGATTTATTTTGAATGCATTACACATTTCACAAACTCCCACAATTTAAGTTCTACTCCACAGAAGACGGGCACATTGGTATGGCTTTTATAAATAACAGGCAGAAGGAGGCGTGGCAGACACAAACTATATATATTCTTAACCAACATCAGCAGCTGAATCGATATAGTCATATCCGGCTGTCTGTTCTACTATATAATATAATCTAACTCCGCGCGCAGATCAAGTTTATGTTAGATTTTGTCCACGCCACTTTTCGCCACCGTAAATCAATATAATCCGAATTACAAGCACAAGATTTCTGCGATTTGATATTTAACATAGAAGTTATTTAGGAAAGTTATGTTATTAATAACACAGGCCCACAAAAAAAAAAAGTTTCATGATCTGGGTAAGCGGCATATGCAGTTATATGTATTTTGGGTCACTGAATCCGAATCCGAGGTAACCTCACAAAACTGAAAAACCTTAAAATATCCCCCAAAAGATATAGAATCCTGATCTGAGCATGCGATATATGTTTTATCATGTATTTTGTCCTTCTTATTCCGAATACGAAGTCAAAATTTACGTAGCACGTCTGAGTTTCGACTTAACCTCAAAAAGCTCGAAAATTTTTGGAACCCCAAAAAATAATGGGGGCTTATGATCGGGTCATGCGATATATGTTTCTATATGTTTTTAGACCTTCCGAAACCGAATCCAATATCAAAATCAGCCAATCACGTCTGCATTTCAACCTAACCTAAAAAATTTTTGAAAAATTTCCAAAATTTTTAATTTTTTTGATAATTTATTACTGCATTTATGCTAATATGTGGAATTACGCATTTAGTTTATGTTTTTTATTAGTTAAAATACAGTTTTGACGTAATAAATCAGTACTCATATGAACCTATTCAGAATACTGATAAAATAATGCTCAAAAGGGGGTATATTGGAAAAGAAAGCTATTTTTATATTAAATTTGAATACACCCTAATCCAATATTAAAAAAAGGTAAAAATTTTGGAAGTTTTTCAAAAAATTTTTAGGTTAGATTGAAATTTATTCGTGATAGGCTGGTTTTGACATTGGATTCGGATTCGGAAGGTCTAAAAACATATAAAAACATATATCGCATGACCCGATCATGACCCCCCATTATTTTTTGGGGTTCCAAAAATTTTTCGAGTTTTTTGAGGTTAAGTCGAAACTCAAACGTGCTACATAAATTTTGACTTCGCATTCGGACTAAGAAGGACAAAATACATGATAAAACATATATCGCATGCTCAGATCAGGATTCTATATCTTTTGGGGGATATTTTAAGGTTTTTCAGTTTTGTGAGGTTATGTCGAAGTCCAGACGTGATGGCGAAATTCTGACCTCGGATTCGGATTCAGTGACCCAAAATACATATAACTGCATATGCCGCTTACCCAGATCATGAAACTTTTTATTTTTTGTGGGCCTGTGTAATTAAGTATAATCATTTTTGGTTGGCATAAATGTATAATACCCTTCTACCCTATGGGTTACGGGTATGAATAACGAAAGCAACAGCCATTATAAGTTGGTAACTTGTGTGTAGTGTGTATCGCATAAATTTTAAAACGCGATTCACTAAACAGCACGCGAGTGTACATTGCAGTTACACAGCGTATGAAGGACGTTGACAATTCGGATAGGCAAGAGCAAGAGTAAACTAAGTGCGTTAAGTACTACGCAGTCTCAGAATGCAAACTGAGTTCGCAAACTTGTTCGTTGCCTGCCATACAGTTTTGTGTGCAATGTGCAATGTTAATTGAGTCAACTAAGTTGAATGGAGCTCTGTATTTTAACGAAACTACATTCATTCAGAAGTGGTGTCTATGTGAAGAGGTCATTCATTTGGAAATAAAGCCGATTGTCACCTTTCACTTATTTATTGAGTTATACATAATAAAAATAATTGGAGTGCTGTTGAATTACTGATTCATCCAATTGTAATTATTATTTATGTCCACTCTTGATACCCTTCGACCATTAAAAATTGTTAATTTTTTGGGTATACAAACTTTGGGTATACAACTTTTTACTTCGAAATATATTTACTTAGCTGATTAAAATCTCTACATATCCTACAAATATTATCCAAGCATTTGAAAGCATTTACATATCCTATCCATCATTTTTATTATAACCTTCGACCATTGAAAATTGTTAAAAAAAGGGTGCAAATTAATGCAAATGTATGTAAAAGGCGTGCGGGACGCCATAAATATGCTTTATGGGGTCCCGCACGCCTACATTCTTGCTCAGGCTCACTAGCCGAGTATTGAGCCATGTCTGTCTCTCTGTGTGAAGACACAGATCTCAGCTATTATAAAAGCCAAATTTTGGCAGGAAGATTCCTGGGTACTATACGCTGATAAAGTTTTATTCAAATATTAGGTGCCACGCCCACAGCCCCCGCAAATCAATAATTTAATTTTTAAAGTCGACTTTAAAGCGATGTAAAAAAATTTCTAACTTTGACATATAGTTAGCTGACTATAATATCTATTATTCCTCCAATTATTACACAGGCCCAAACAAAAGGTTTCATGATCTGGGCATGCGACATATGTAGTTATATGTATTTTGAGTCGCTGACTTCGGCATAACCTCAAAAACCTTAAAAACCTATGAATAGTCCCAAAAAATATAAAATGCTGATCTGGGCATGCGATATATGCATTACCATGTCAAAACTTATCCTGCACGTCTAGGTTTCGACTTAACCTCAAAAAACTCTAAAAATGTTTGAAGTTTCAAAAACAATGCGATCATATGTTTCTATATGTTTTTTAACTATCCAAATCAGAATCTGAAGTCAAAACTTAGCCTTTCCGTATAGATATGTCCGCATTTTAACAGCGTTAGCCGGAAAAAATTGAATTTTAATTTTTTGGTTTATCCTTTTTCCATCCTTTTTTGATTCTGTTTAAATTGTTACAAAATCATTCAAATTGATATCAATTTATAATGGATATAAAATATAATTAAAAATATTACCCTGTTGTAGTGATGTATAATGGATATCGCGTTAGTTTCCAATAATTGGACATAAATTGGGGAATACATTTTTTAGAAGCTTTAACATAAACCAGTAAGGAAAGCAACAGTCGCGCGACACGCGACAGTGGGATACCCTTCGACCTATGTTCCTATGTACATATGTAGGTATATACATATATAAGCACATGCTTTGAAATTATTCCCGACAGATGGCGCTGACAGAAGCACTTGGTTTTATGTTCTTACTTTCTTAAATAACTTTTTGTTGTCCGATTGGATTGTAATTTTGACAATACGTATATATTTCATTCAGCTTAGTATATGTTAAAGTCAAAAAGTTGTATCTTTTATATAGCGCTTACAATTTGAGTTAAAAAATTAAATTTTTAATTTACGGGGCGGTGGGCGTGGCACCTAACATTTGAAATAAACTTGATTAGCTTATAGTACACAAGAGTCTTCCTACCAAATTTGGTAACTCTAGCTTTTATAATAGCTGAGATCTGTGCGTTCACACAGCCAGACAGACAGACAGACATGGCTCAATCGACTCGGCTTGTGATCCTGAGCAAGAATATATATACTTTATGGGGTCTCCCACGCCTCCGTCTGCCTGTTACATACATTTGCACAAAGTTAGTATACCCTTTTTTGACCATTTTCAATGGTCGAAGGGTATAATTATTACTAATGTTATTTGAACATGGTTGTTTTTTAGCGGAACTATAATAGGTGACAATATGTTAGTATTTTCAAATTTAAGTTCAGTATTGTTGCTTTGTAGATATTCGGATATTAAAAAGTCAGTGAATCTATTGTTTTCAATATAATTTAACAATTTTTGTTTGGTATTGGTATAAGTTTTGTTATTTATGTCGACAATGGTTTCAAAGGTAATTAAGTAAATTCCTGCAATTAGAGTATGGTTTACATAATTTATTCCGGACACTAAAATAGCGCCATCTGTTATTATTTCTAATTGTCTGTTCTTTTTTTTTATTTTCTTACAACTTGTGAATTCTTTATTGAGTAGGTCTACAAAGCAATTTCTAGTTTTTCGTAATTGTGCAATATTACTATATATTTCTTTTTTATAAATTTGGATGGAATGGAAAGTATCATTTCATTTAGCTACTTTATCTTCAATTAATAATTTTTCATCCAGCCTTAGCGTGATATAAATTACAATTATTGTTTACAATAGGGTATTAAATAAAAAAAATGATTAAA
This sequence comes from Zaprionus davidi, assembly GCA_018903715.1. Lineage (NCBI taxonomy): Eukaryota > Metazoa > Arthropoda > Insecta > Diptera > Drosophilidae > Zaprionus > Zaprionus davidi. The sequence goes on along the minus strand of JAEIGL010000045.1, from coordinate 90,091 downwards.
CCTTTATAAGAAACAATTGAAAAAATAGAAACGTCTATCAAATCTATTAATGTTATGTTGAATTTTTCGTTCGTAAAAATTTTTGCCACATCGTGGTTATTTAAGATATTAGAATATAAAATTTTGGCTTTTGAAAAAGTTTGTAAATCTTTTGACAGCAGCTGTAATCTGGTGTAAGTTGTATTAAAAGGGAGCTAGCTAGTTTCAATTGCAAGTAAAAATCCCAATCAGTACTGATGTTATTATCCTTTACGTACTTTACTTCTTCCTCAATAATGTCTTTATGAAAACTTAAATTAGTTACGTGGTATAGTTCCCCGTATGTTTCGTATAAAAATATATTATTTGTGTCTTCGATTAAAACGTAATCTTCTTTAGAGTAATTTATAATATTAGAGGCGGCTGAGCCCAGTAATATAAATAATAAAATATTCATGCTAAAACATGAAAGAAATAGAAAACGTAAAAAATGGTTAAAACTTAATATTATCTTTGTGAATAATACAATCTTTTTTATATCTTTTTTATATCTTGGCTGGAGTTTATTACGCTCGCCATGTTTTTTCTCGTAAATGACATCTCCTACTTGATAAGTTTTAGGTGTTCTGTTTAGATTATGATACTCTACCTTTTTTGTTTGGACTGTTTTTAATCTTTCTGGTAAATGTGAATGATCTGTCTTATTAGACAAAATATCATAAGGTTTTTGCTGTGTGGACGACTGTATTGATTAATTATATTCTTTAACTGCACGATAAATAGTCTCGTTGTATAATTGGTATTCTTCTTGAATACATCGAGCAATTTCTATTATTGTCGAATAAACTCTTTCTACTTGACCGTTAGTTAAACTGTGTCTGGGGTCTGCGTAACATATTGTTAAACCGGCACGTGTTATTGTAGATTTGAATTGAGCAGAAGAAAAACTAGGTTCATTGTCCATTATTATTGATTTGGCAAAAGGGAAAGGTTTGATTAATTCTAAAATTTTAGACTCCATGTTCGGTTTGTTTTTTATTTCTTTGATTACTAATTATTTAAAATATGCATCTATGCAAGTAAGGAATGTCAATTTCTGAGCATTAAAAATGTCAATGTGAAGTTGTTCACATTCCTTATTTGGAATGGGTGCTTCAGATATCGGGATCTGTTTGGGGTGTCAATTGTATTTATTATACCCTTCGACCATTGAAAATGGTCAAAAAAGGGTATACTAACTTTGTGCAAATGTATGTAACAGGCAGAAGGAGGCGTGGGAGACCCCATAATGTATATATATTCTTGCTCAGCATCACAAGCCGAGTCGATTGATCCATGTCTGTCTGTCTGTCCGTCTGTCTGTGTGAACGCACAGATCTCAGCTATTATAAACGCTAGGGTTACCAAATTTGGCAGGAAGACTCCTGTGTACTATAAGCAGATCAAGTTTATTTCAAATGTTAGGTGCCACGCCCACCGCCCTCACAAATCAATAATTTAAACTTAATTTGTAAGCGCTGTATAAAAGATACAACTTTCTGACTTTAACATATACTAAGCTGAATGAAATATCTACGTAGTGTCCAAATTACAATCCGATCGGACAATAAGCACAGAAGTTATTTAAGAAAGTATGAGCATAAAACCAAGTACTTCTCTCAGCTAACAAGGGAGGCGGGCGAGCGCGAGCGCCATCTGTCGGGATTAATTTCAAAGCATGTGCATATGCATACGCATAACAAATTAAACTACACGGGAACATAGGTCGAAGGGTATCCCACTGTCGCGTTTTGCGCGACTGTTGCTCTCGTTTTTGTTACATATTTCGCAAATTCGAATATGTTGTTTAAGTTGTTCGTAAAGTTTAGGCCAATAGTAATATTTTAAGATTTGTTTAATGTTTTCATCAAAACCTCTATGAGCGCAAACATGTGTTTCCTCTATTATGATTTCCTGATCGTTTTTATTTGTAATGTCAGAAATAAACTTTTTGGTATATAAAAATTTGTTAGTAAATGTATTTTTAAGAGGGGTTTGGATTTCAAATAAATCTTCTGAAGTGCAGTGAATTCCAGTAACGAAATTAGGTTGAAGAAACTCCTTTAGTATTGTTATTAAATTCTCTACAGTGTCATACTCTATTATATGCCTGGTTTTGTTAAATACTTAAATTTTTTCATGAATGGTAAATCTATTTTTTGAAATCAGTAACTGGTTCAATGGCTTATTAGTCTCTTCTATTACTTGTTCGTAACTACTTTCAGCGGAATGGATAGTTTCATTATAATTTTTCCGGGTTTGTAAAATATTTTAGGAGAATACTCTTCAATGAAAGCATGCCATCTTTTCATTTTTGAATTGGGGTTTCGTGCAGAAACTGCAAAAGAAAGTGGTTGGTGATCTGTATGGATTTCTAAATTAGTTCCTCCATACAAATAATTTCTAAGATTTTTCAATGCCCATACTATGGCATACAGATCTCTTTCGTTTGTGGCATAATTCTGTTCTGTGCAATTAAGAGTTTTTGAAATAAAGCCTACAGCTATGTCTGACGCGTCAGTAGTAAGTGTAAACTTCTTCGAATAATCTGGTTGGGTTAATTCGATCTGCGAAATTAAATGTGATTTTAAATTCTCAAAGGCTGAAGTGCTTTCCGCATCCAATTCTATTTTTATTTTTTTAAACATGTGCTTAGACACCATGCCATCATGACCTTGTAACAATTTAGTGAGGGGTTTAGCTATGGAAACGTAATTTTGAACAAATTTCCTGTAGTATCCGGTTAAACCTAGAAAACCACGCAACTCTCTTATGTTGCGGGGAGGTGGATATTCAACGATGGTTTTAATCTTTTGTGGGTCAGTTTTAATGATGTTGTATGACACTAAGTATCCTAAGAATTCAGTTTCTTTTCTGAAAAACTTGGATTTTTCTAAGGAAATTTTCATGTTTGCCGTAAAAAGTATTTCTATGATCTTTTGTAGATCATATGAATGTTGTTCTGCTGTTTCAGAAAAGACGATTATATCATCAACATAAATGTGACAAGTCTTTCCGATTTTTTCGCGTAAAATGTTGTCCATCGCTCTTTGAAATATTCGAGGGGCATTGGCCAATCCAAAGGGTAGCCTTAGGAATTCAAATTTACCATTATTAATGGAAAATGAAGTTTTTTCTATGTCTTCATCCTTCATTAGGATCTGATGAATGCCTGACTCTAAGTCAATTGTTGAAAAGTAGCGCGCTTTTCCCAGATTAGATAATATTACCGACGGGTCAGGCATTGGATATCTATCGGAAACCGTGTTTTCATTAATTTTCTTGAAATCGATAACTAATCGATTTTTCCTAGTACCATCTTCATTATAACCCTTTTTTCCTACAACCCATACTGGGGAATTGTATGGACTTTTCCTAGGTCGTATAATATTTTCATGTAGCATCCTATTTACTTCTTGGTTAACAAAGCTCTTAACTGAATAAGGATAAGGATACTGTTTACTATAAATAGCATTGTCATTCAATGTTCTTATGTCACCTTTAATATCTGTTCTAAAAGGCAGACACGTTTAAATTTGGGAATGCTTTGAAAATATTTCTTGTACAACTTGTTGTTCAAGACCATTTAAATCCGCGTCTAATTTTTGGATTTCGTAAAATCTTTGGCTTTTACCAAATAGTGTGATATTGTGAAAATGAGTTATCAAACTATAACCATTTACTGTCTTTATTCTTTTCTTAATAACTAGTTCTTCGGGATTATCGTAAATACCGTGTTTAATATAACATGCGGTAGCACCCGTATTAATTAAAATTTTAAATTTCTTTTTTAGTTGTCTGTCTGTACGGAAGATGTAGGGGAGTTCTCCCCCTCTTTCTCTAAAAAATGTTCCTCATTTAAGTTATTAACACGGCATGTCTTTTGTGGTTGCGGTTGGGTCGAAGACGAGGGACACTCGCTCTTCAAAGGTTGGGGATTATACTGATTTCGATTATATTGGGGTTTATTTTGGATTTGGATGGACTTATCGATGTCCATCGGAACTGGTGGGGGCTGCACCGTTTTATTGCCTGGAGCAAAAACATTTCTAGTTGTTTGTTGATTATTGTTCGGATTTTGGTTAACCTGATTGAGACGTAAATTGTTATTATGTTTATGGTTATTTGGGTTATCAGGTTTTTTCTGCTGATTTTTGTTATTATAGTTATTGTTCTGTTGAGAACGTGTAAAATAATTATAAGCGAAATATGCTCTTTGATTATTTGCTTCAAGGTCTTGAGCCTTTGCTAGAGCATTGGGTAAGTTTTCAGGTTTTAAAGAGAATAGAATTTCTGATAAAGAACCGTTCAGACCTGTGATAAAGATACGTAACGCGTTACCCCTGTTTCTATTGTTCATTTCTGTGATCACGTTTGCTTTATCGCCTTACGCCATTATTGTTTTGTTTATTAACAAAGTAAGTTTCTTGTTAACCAAGTTATAATATTCTAGAACCGTCATGTTACCCTGTCTAAGTACACTTAGTTCTTTTTCTATTATATAAATCGGACGCCTGTCGCTATAGGCGAAATCCAATCTTGCTAAAAGAGCATCAAAGTTTAATACGGTACCATGATTTGTTAGCGTATCATTAGCTTTCCCTGTTATTTTGTTTCTCAATATTGTCAAGGCACCTACGTACTTTTTACTACCGTCCTTATACATTCTCATGCTGCTTGACGCCAACTGACATAATTTGCGTAACTACCTGCGAATTCGGGTATAGATTTAATAACATCGCAATTTCTTCAGATAAGGCTTTGGGTTTATTTGCTATTCAGCGATTAAATCTACTGTCAAAGTCTGATTTTGAGCCATTTTTAAGTTTTGGAAGTTACTTATAAGATCCTCCAGTTTTAAAATTTAAGTAATTATAATTTAACAATAAAGAAATGTACTGATGGAGCTCACATGAATGATCTTCCTTCTTAATTCGACGGTTGTTTCTTCTTGGTTTTGGGGTCTTCCTTCTTTAATTGTTGTTGTTTTAGTTTTTGTTGTCTTTTAAATGTTTGTTATTTTGCAGTTCTTGTAGTTATTAGTGCTGTGTACCAAAATTCTTTTTTGGCAATTTTATATCATCAGCGCACTGTATTTTATTATATTTTAAATGCTTGTTGTTTTGCAGTTCTTGCTGTTATGGTATTAGTGCTGTGTACCAAAACTGTTTTTGTCAGTTTGATATCATCAGCACACTGTATTTTTATATTTGCACTTGAAGTTTCCTTTTTATTTCATTCAGGTCTTCTTTATATTGTTTGTCTACAACACTGTTTTTTATTGATTAACACTTTGAGGCTCCCTTTTTAATTATTTCGGGTCCTAGTTATGTGTAGCACTGTTACAGTTTAACGTTGTAGAGTTCTGTGACTCCTTAACGGCTTTTTAGAATATTCGCCGTTTTGCTTCAATATTCCGGATCAAGTTCACTCGCGACACTTTGATATTGTGGTGTTTAATATCTTTCGTGTAGTTAAAACTTAACGCGAGCCCCACGTACTGGGCGCCAAATAACCAACTCGCGAGCGCGTGAATTTATTTTTGTAGGAAAGAACTTCCGTATTTATTGAATGCAAAATTAAGACTAAAGTTACAGATATATTCTTAAGCTAAAGAAATGTCAAAGCCTCCATCTCGTGGTGAAATTAGGATTTGTTTACAATGGAGCGTAGGGACGCAGATCGTGAGAGCGTTGTTTATGATACGCTCTTGATCGAGAATTTTGTTGACAGTTGAAGCGTGTTCTAATTAGGATGGGGGATAAGTGACCAAGTGGTCAATATTTATGTTTTTGAACTGCGCAGTTTAATAACTGCCTCTTGGAAAAGATTGTTTGTTTAAAGAAAAGCGCTGACAGACTTCGGATATTGTTTATGCTTTTAAGAGACTGGCGCAAGAGGATAGCGCTAGAACAAAAGAATGGGTTCCCGAGTGGCTATGAAAACTGTTTATAATTTCTATATTGAATATAGAGGGACTGAGGGTATTAACTTGCGTGTTCGTGCGTGCTGAAAAATTTAATTTTCGTGTCGTGCTGGGTCGTGCCGAAAAATTACAGTCCATGCCCATCTCTAGTTTAATTACAGTTTTTAAGTAAAAATGATTACTTTTATGAACCTATTCAAAATAATGATAAAACATGACTCAAAAGCGGATATTCAAAAGGAACACTTTTTTTATATTAAATTTGAATATAACCTGATCTAATATTAAAAAAAAGTTCAAAATTTTGGAAGTTTTTCCAATTTTTTTTTTAAATAGGTTGAAATTCAGACGTGATTGGCTGTTTTTGACATTGAATTCAGATTCATAAAAATTAACTAACATATAGAAACATATATCGCACGACCCGATGTTCTCCAATTATTTTTTGGTGCTTCCAAAATTTGTCGAGTTTTTTGAGGTAAAGTCGAAACTGAGATATGCTACGTAAATTTTGACTTCGGATTCGGACTAAGAAGGCCCAATATATGCTAAAACATATATCGCATATATCTATATCTTTTGGGGGGTATCCAAAGGTTTTTTAGTTTTTTGCAGACGTGTTGGAGTATGATCCCCGCATTCGCTTTCAGCGACCCAAAATACATATAACTGCATGTGCCGCATACCCAGATGACAATATATGTTTTTTTTTTGGGGGGGGAGGCTGTGTTATTTAATCCGATCGACCAATAAACACAAATGTTATTTAAGAAAGTATGAGCACAAAACAAAGTGATTTTGTGTGGTAACAAGGGAGGCGGGAGAGGAGTATAATTTGAAAGCATTTTCATAGGTGAACGTGCATGAATTAAAAAATTAAATTACACCGGAACATTGGTCAAAGGGTATTCCACTGTCGCGTACCGCTCGACTGTTGCTCTCGTTTTAATCAGGGGTTTCTATCTTCATGCCGAGGATTAGATTATTGTATGGAGTTTAGCAGCTCTAAAAATATTTATAGTTCTGAATAGTAAGCTAACAGTCATTTTCCATTAACCAGGTTAGCATAATTTGAGTCACGAGTTGCGCTATTTGTAGAAGGTTACAATCTACTATTTATCTTTACTGTTAATTTATTTTTAAGATTGTATTAGCAAAACGAAAACAGAAAAAAATTGTTTACTTTCTATAAACACTTTTTAAGGTATAATTATGCCTTTGCCTATTAAATTATGCCGACAAATGTAACACGAAGCGTAATTTTATATTTAACTATGTTCACTTCAAAACATTGACTTTGGTATTGAAAACTGTTTCGAGTCCTTCATGCATGAATGCACTTAGCTGATGGGTTCAATTTAATTTCATTGGTCGCGACTGCAGCAGTTTTTCAGCTTAAGAATCCAGTACAATTGTGACATTGGTTGGCACATTGGTGTGAGACGTGCAATGCCGTAACTTAAGCATTGCAACATTACACAGACCCACAAAAAAAAAATACTAACGCTACAGTCAGGTGCTGACTGTACAAGGCCATGGATTATCATATTATTATTGAAATTTAATTAAATAATTTAATTTGTTTGACTGTAACTTTTCTTTTAGTTTATTAGAATAAAATAAATAAACAAAATAAAATAAGAATTATTTACACGCACTCTACCGCAGGCATCCGCCACTCTAAGCACTCGGCCATTGCCTCTCTCCTTGGCCCAGAATCACTAGCCTATTGAGCCATGTCTGTCTGTCTGGATGTCCGGATGACCAGATGAACACACAGATCTCAGCTATTATAAGAGCTAGAGTCACCAAATTTGACATGAAGATTTCTGTGTACCAGGCGCAGATCAAGTTTATTTCAAATGTTAGGTGCCACTCTCACCGCCCCCGCAAATCAATAATTTAATTTTTGAACTCAATTTATAAGCGCTGTATGAAAGATACAACTTTGTGACTTTAATGTATGGTATACTAAGCTGAATGAAATGTCTGCGTATACTCTAAATTGCAATCCGATCGGACAATAAACACAGAAGTTATTTAAGAAAGTATGAGCATAAAACCAACTTCTGGTGTCATCTACCAAGGGATGTGGGCGAGCGCGAAGCGCGAGCGCCATCTGTCGGGAATAATTTTAAAGCTTGTGCATATGTATATGTGTATGAATTTAACAAATTACAATATATGTAAATCCAACAGTAAGAAATCAGCTACACTTCAATAAGTCGCGTGCATTCCTAAAGTAAACAATGCGTTTTTTCATAACGTCTCTCTCTTTTCATATTTTGTCTATGATGAGCTTGCAGTTCAATGGGATTTATATTGGATGTTGCTGTTTTGTTTTGCTCTCAATATTTTGCAAAAACATAGCAACACATATGTTGAAGTGGGACGTCCATACATACATTTATGCATATGCAAATGCATGTATGGGCATCTCACTCCAACATACACTCCAATTGGCGTTGCTATTGTTTACGAACAAAAGATATGTAAGAAGTGAAAGATTTAACGATATTGTCCATATCCTTTTTCTAAACATACTGCCGCCAGTTGGCGTTTTCCTTATCTTTCTATTCTAAACAAACGGCAGTCAGTTTGCTTCACGCATTCTTTCGTATTGCCTATTATCTTTCGATTGCCGACTGCAACTAAGCCATAAGCAGCGTCACTTTGACAAAGTTTATGATATCGTTCTGAATATATTGCGGATCAAAGATTAGAGTATACATAAATAATAATTAATATTAATATTTAATAACATTTAACTTATTTTTATGAAAACTGACCAAAAGCTACATTTTTACAAATGTCGATCGCGCCGTCATTCGAACCCAGCATAAGTTGCCTAAGAGACTGCGACGCAATTTACTTAACCACTGCACGGCTTTTTCATACGTCGGCAGAGTTCCAATATATAATACTTTTATTTACTTTTAATTTATTACAGTAGGCAATATATATAAATCTTAGGTTTTCTTTCTTTTTTTTTCGTGCCGACGCTTCGAGATCAAACTTATTACTCGATAGCTTTTTATTTATCGTACATCGCATTGGATATATCGATATTATACATCGTTACTTAATTTAATTTACAATAGATCGATATCAAACCGCTGCTATTCTATACGATAGTTATGTTAAATACAATATGTGTTTACCTTACATGCTATGTTATCTACATCTATTACAATTCGACCATCCTGATTAAAAGATAGCCCCCTATCTGCCTCTTATTCTTGTAACGTACATTAAATATTTTAGATTTTAATCCAAGGCTTCATATTATGCGCACTCCATACGCCTTGATACGGGTTTCGAGCTAATTGAAAACCATCGACGTCCTTCAATATATATCTATCATTCTTTAACACTTTAAATATTTCATACGGACCTTTCGTTTTAGGTATTAATTTTCTTGCTACCCCTGCTGTGCTATCGAAATTTTTTACCATCACATAATCCCCAACACTATACTTGATCGCTACCTTTTTTTTTCATTAAATGCCTTTTCATTATTTGCCTGTGCTAATACTTGATTTTTTTCACCTATTTCTCTAATATGCTCTAAATTCCGTTCACTACTATTTTCTAACTGATTCATCGTTTCTAACTTTGCTTCTAACTCATCACTAACCTTCCCTTTCTGAGCTAATCCAAACAGCATTTCACTTGGTAATTTCTTCGTACTACAATGTTGCGTATTGTTCAACGTATACTCTACTTCCTCAATCACAGAGTCCCAATATTTTCCATTCTCAGGTTCCCTTAATTTAGAAATCATAGGTCCTAAACTTCTATTAATTCTCTCTACCTGCCCATTTGCCTGCGGAGAACCCGTAGCAATTTTAATGTGTTTTACATTCAAATCATTTAAGAAATCTACGAAATCTGCTGACGTAAAACAACTACCACGATCAGATATAACACACGATGGTTTACTATATGCCCTAAAATAATCTTTTAATGCGCTTATAACCTCCTTAGTGTTTGTAGTCTTAGTTGTATATAATCTTACAAATTTTGTAAACCCATCTACTACTACCAAAATATGTTTTTTCAATCTGCTATTATCAACTGGACCATAATGATCTATATGAATTATCTCAAACGGTTTATTTCCTTTAGGTATACTGTGCAACAATCCTTCCCCTTTACCATATTTTGTTGAAAAAGCAATACACTTTAAACAATTCTCAATGTGCTCCATAACTTTACTCTTCATATTCGAAAACCAATAACTTTTTACTATCGCACTTAACATCTTGTCTCTTCCAATATGTCCTAACTGATCATGATACTTGTATAACACATGATCTTCCATCTTCTGTGGCACACAAAACAATAGTCTACCATCATTGGTTTTCCTAAACACAATGCCATTCCTCATTTCGTAAAGCTTATGCTCATTTTCCTCCAACAATTTTTTAATATTCTGCAACTTTTCATCTTTGGCCTGAGCAATTATCAAATTGGTTTCAAAACTATTTGTCTCAGTGATCATAATCGCATCATTACATCTGCTAAGTGCATCTACATGTTGCATTTGTTTACCCGCTCTATGTTTCAGTTCATAATCGAATTCTTGTAATTCCAAAGCCCACCTGGCAATTCTCTGATTAAGCTCAATCTTATTTAACGTTAACGTTAAAGAATTACAATCTGTCACTATCTTAAAGTGTCTGCCTTGCAAATATATTCTAAATCTCCGTAAAGCATATATAATTGCTAAAGTTTCTAATTCAAAACTATGGTATTTGGCTTCTGTTTCTGTTGTCCTTTTCGAAAAATAAAATACCGGATGCCATTTTCCATCATGCTCTTTTTGCATCAATACCGCCCCAAATCCTAATGCACTGGCATCACAATGAAGCTCAGTTTCCTTCTTATGATCAAACATGGCCAAAACCGGCGCCTCAACTAATTTATCCTTTAACTGTTGAAAGCAATCTAACTCTTTTTCATCAAATTTAAACTTTTTATCCTTTCTTAATAAATCATATAACGGTTTCGCTATCGTCGAAAAGTTTTTTATAAATCTTCTAAAATAAGAACACAACCCCAGGAAACTATGAACAGACTGCGTTTTCACTGGTATGGGAAAATTTCTAACTGCTTCCAATCCCTTTCCTTCTGCTCTAATGCCATCTTTACTTATCTCAAATCCCAAATACTTAACCTTATCCTGTAAAAATTCACACTTGTCTATCCTTAATTCTAGTTGATTTTCCACTAAACGCTTAAAGACTTCTTTCAAAATTAGTAAATGTTCCTTCATACCCGCACTCGCAATCATAATATCATCCATATATATTATAACCTTATTTTCCTTTATCATATCCCTAAATATATTATTAACAAATCTTTGAAAAACTTGTGGAGCTGTTTTCAACCCCATTGGCATTCTTAAAAATTCGTATTGGCCTAAAGGAGTGACAAACGAAGTGTATTTTATCGATTCCTTATCCATAAATACGTGGAAATACCCATTTTTTAAATCCAGCTTCGTAAATATTGTTTTATTAACTAACCTATCAAGCAAATCATCTATTAACGGTAAAGGATAGTTGTCTTTTATCACTACCTTATTAAGTCTCCTAAAGTCAATACACATTCTTAGCTCACCTGATTTCTTTTTAACTAATACTATTGGCGATGCATATTCTGAACTGCTCTCTCTTATTATACCATCCCGCATATACTCATCTAACATCACCTGTAATTTCTCTCTCTCTACATATGATAGTCTCCTTGGTGAACAACTAAAAGGTTTTGCATTCTCTACCGTAATATTCATTTCGCATTTAACCTTTGGCATAATAGGCTTTTCCGCATTAACATACATCGTTCTTAAAATTGTCTCTAATTCACATCGCACTTGCCAGTCTACCTTTTCCCCAATATTGTATGAATGTTCCTTAACTTCATTGTCTAAAATGCATATCTGTAATAAAGCTTCTTCAAAATTATCGTTTACCTGTGCATGCCCTTTTGTATTATCTTCTAATTCTCGTAATCTCTCACTAACTAATTCATTGTCTAATAACTTACTCTTACTTTTCATTTCTAACAATTCCTCATCTAACAATTTCTCATCTAACAATTTCTCATCTAACTTTCTGCTATCTAAAAAATGTAACTAATTTTATTTCCTGCATTGGCAGCTCATTTACTAAATCTTCTTCTTCCAATACACTAATTTCTTCCTTCGTGTTTTGGTCTTGATTTTCAATACGCTCTACCGTAACAATTTTTAATGCCGCTAAATCAATTTTCAGATCAAATTTTCTCATAAAGTCTCTACCCAGAACTACTCCACACCTCATAGATTCATCAGAAACAATTATTAACTCAAAATATATTCTAACTTCTTGTTTCATTACATAACATTGTGTTTTTCCAAACGTAATTAACTGGCTTTCATTTAGCCCAAAATATGTGTTATAACTCTCCTGCAGATCCACTCCATCAGGGACTAAACTTATCTTAATAAATGATACTGAACTTCCCGAATCTATGAGGGCTTCTGTAATAATTGACTTATTAATACCTTTGCTAAAATAAATTTTAACTGGTCTTACGTAATTATTTTCACCCTCCGATTTCCTTTTGGGGCATTGAGCTACCAGATGCTCTGCAGATCCACATCCATAGCATGTTCCCTTCTCTCGAATTGGTAGCTTGCAGTCTTTTTTCCAGTGTCCTTTTATATTGCAATTATAGCAACGCAACTCCTTCACTGCACTGCTTCGCGCTGCCTCCGATTTATCAACACGTTTAGCATCATTCCGTTGTTGTATAGGTAGCACCATCCCAGCAAACACCCGCAAAACTTTTTCAGCACTCTCAAAACTCTGCATTTTTGCTTGCATGCGAAGATTGTCGACTGGAATCCCTTCGATAATTCCATCCACCAATTCCTCTTCATCCATGTTAATGTCTCGCGCCAATCCAACCTTACTGTCGTAGTAAGTTACAAAACTCTCTCCAAACTTCCAGTTACGTCGTTCAAAATTGCGTCGTAATTCTGCTTTAGTTACTTTCCCATCGAATGCCAGTTTTAATTGCTGCAACAACTCCTCAAAAGGTTGAATAATGCGTGATGGGTCAGCATGAAGCCATTGAAGTGCAACACCTTTAAGTTTTGCCATGCACAGCAAGCGGCATTGCATTTTGGTCAAATTATATGCACTAGCCACATTTTGCAACTGCATTATCCAATTACGCACTGATGTTTGACCAGTAAATTCCAACAGTACTTCCTTTGCCAGTAGAAACATACTTGAAGACCCCGCGGCGTTGTTGTCAGATTCCGCACCAATTTGAATTTCATCACAATTTGAAATACCAGCGTCATCTTGTCGGGCGTCTAAATTATTTTCCCGCGCTGCTTCTTCTTGCTGCTCACTGCAATTCGCGTTAACGCTATTGCGCATTTGTATTTGCGTAAGCATGTCGGTTGCTGCTCCTATGTCCGCCTGCAAATTCCTGAGAATTTCTTGATTCTTCGAAATCTCTTTTCTTTGCGCCACCAACATTGCATCATGCACCTCAGTTTCGTCCTCCATTTCTTCTTGATCCATCACCAGAACACTGCCACGCACCTCAGTCGGTACTGCATTCAACCGCGCCATTAATTCTGCTTTGCCGCCTTTTGTTGGCAAGCCCAAAATTGCCAACCATCTTTTTAATTGTGCCACTGACACTGCCGAAATATCAATATCCATCACGTGAATATTCGGACCACTTCTGATATTGTAGTAGGCAATATATAATACTTTTATTTACTTTTAATTTATTACAGTAGGCAATATATATAAATCTTAGGTTTTCTTTTTTTTTTTTTCGTGCCGACGCTTCGAGATCAAACTTATTACTCGATAGCTTTTTATTTATCGTACATCGCATTGGATATATCGATATTATACATCGTTACTTAATTTAATTTACAATAGATCGATATCAAACCGCTGCTATTCTATACGATAGTTATGTTAAATACAATATGTGTTTACCTTACATGCTATGTTATCTACATCTATTATTGCTATCGTTGTCGATTCTCGATTGCCGATTTATATATATTAAGTCGTTAATTTTAATTCTTTCAAGTTAAAGTGTATAGCAATACACCTTAAGTGTATAATAGAAATTAAATTTATTGTTTATTTTGCTAGTTTTATTTTTAAAAATATATGAACCGCGTGTGTATGTGTTAATAGGAACTTTGTGTTTGTGTTAGTGATTGTGTTTTTGGCGCTGCACGCCGTGCACAATTTGGGCAAAATACGTTACATTGCGAATGTACGTGTGTTTGCATCGATGACTCTTTCATAGTGTGGTAGTTTCTTCATAAATATCGGTTCGCGATTTCGGTTAAATTAATGGATTGCTGAAACGGATTTATATTTCGCAAGTTACACATATATGTAGTTCATTTTCCTTTTCCTTTTTTTATTCTTCTTTATCTACACTTAAATAAATAAATAATAAATAAAAAATTATTATTGAATTATTATTATTATTATTATCATAATAATATATAAAATCAATTTTAATTATTTTATTATATTTATTATACTCGTAATTAAGCTTTTTATATTCTACATTTTCAATTCTTTTATATAACACACTATATCTTTTATTATTAATAAATTAATATTATATTTATTATTAGTTTATTATATTATTATCACATATTATTTTATATATATTTTATCATTTATTGTCATATTTTGAAAATGCCAAGGCTCAATAGGAGCACAGTTTCAAGTAGGTCTCAGAGACGTAAAATTCGAAACCAGGTTAATAGGGCAAATTTAGAGTATACTGAACAGGAGCGAGCATCACAAAGGGACCAAAGACTCAATGTTGTAAGATCTGAAACTGACAGGGCAGCAGACCGACTGCGTAATCGACTTCGTAGAGCAGACCCTGCTTACAGGGAAAACGAACGAGTCCTGTTTAATGCTCAACGCTCTTCCCGCCGAGGAAACTCGGCGTTTAGACAAGTAGAGCAAATTGAAAATACTTCGCGTCGATCGAGGCGCAGACAGGACCCTGCTTACAGAGAAAACGAACGTGAACAGTTCAATGCTCGGCGCTCTTCTCGTCGAAGAAACTCAACGTTTAGACAAGTAGAGCAAATTGAAAATACTTCGCGTCGATCGAGGCGCAGACAGGACCCTACTTACAGAGAAAACGAACGTGAACAGTTCAATGCTCGACGCTCTTCTCTTCGAAGAAACTCGGCGTTTAGAGAGGAAGAGCAAATTGAAAATACTTCGCGTCGATCGAGGCGCAGACAGGACCCTGTTTATAGAGAAAATGAGCGTGAACAGTTCAATGCTCGGCGTTCAAGACGCAGACAGGACCCTGTCTATAGGGCAAACGAACGTGAACAAGACAATATTAGGCGAGCTAGTCAGCGCGAAGACATAGAGTCTAGAATTTTAGAGAGGGCAAGAGTCGACGATCTCAGATTAGGGATAATCCAGTTCGAAGGATTATTGAACAGGCTAGGGACACAGGTGCAAGAAGAAGTGCTCGCATTAGAGCGAGACAGGCTGCCTTTGATGCTAACAGAAGTTTGTCGCAAAGAGTAAGCCAATATAGAAGAGATAACACTAACAGAACAGCAGAAAATAGGAGAAATGCGTCCAGAAATAGAGTAGTACGTGCGAATACTTTTTCTGAAGATAGAGACTCACAGGTTAGAACCACATTAGATTGCCTAATAGCCAATTTCAATAAGACAGTCAAGCAGGGACCCGATCAGGTTTGCGTATGTTGCAAGGGCTTGTGGTTTCCACATTAAGTGGACAAAATCTCCCTTGAGAAAATAGAGGAAAAGTGTAGTGAGGCAGACAGTTTAGATATTTTGTATCTTTCCTCCTTATTTCCTTCTCACAACAATAGGTTTAGTTTTTGCAAAACCTGCAGTCGCAGTATCAAGGCAGGAAAAAAACCAAAGGCTTGCATTACCAATGGACTAGATTTTCCGAAGCTTCCAGAATGCTTAAAAGGCTTAACGCCTTTAGAAGAATGGCTGATATCTCCCCGTCTTCCTTTCATGATCATAAAGTCTCTTGAATATGGACGCCAAAGTGCCATTAAAGGAGCAGTGATCAATGTGTCAATTCCAGTTGCAAATGTTGTAACTTCCCTTCCAAGGGCATTGAATGAAGCCGAAGTAGTTCAGATACACCTTAAGCGTAGGACCATGATTTCATGGCTAAAACCATAAGGCCTTCTAATGCACTTCGTTATCTGGTCAATACGGAGCTTTATAGGAAGCACCAAGTTACTGTTAATGAACAGTGGTTGTCTTCCTACTCTTCCAGTGCCATATGTTGCGTCAACAGAAGATAGGCACATTGTTTCTCAATTGTGTATCTTACACACCCGCATTACCACCTCATCATCAGATGAAATATAAATGCGAGAGAGAACACCTATATATATATAACCCTTAAGCGACATACACTGGTCGGATAAACCATGCAGATAACTTAAAGGCAAGATATATGCTCTATGCGGTAAGAATGGTATGTCTGGATACAAGTGTACAAGATGGTTTTGCAAATAACATCAGCTATTTACAGTCAGGGGGACCCTTGTTACGGCTAGCTGAAGTCGGGTG
The DNA here is from genome assembly GCA_018903715.1 of Zaprionus davidi. Classification (NCBI taxonomy): domain Eukaryota; kingdom Metazoa; phylum Arthropoda; class Insecta; order Diptera; family Drosophilidae; genus Zaprionus; species Zaprionus davidi. The sequence goes on along the minus strand of JAEIGL010000045.1, from coordinate 73,505 downwards.
GGGGGTCGAAGACCATAAAAACTGATAACGAAATGCCCTAGACGAATACCGCATTATGTACATAAAACTTTCATTTTATTTAGTCCCTGTGCCGAATTAGGATGGAAAAAAAACTTCTGTTATATTGCACAAAAGAAACAGGGGTGTGAATAATTGTTGACGATCATAGAAACTCGTAATGTTATCGAGACTGGTAGATGTTTTCGCAGCTCGTTCTATACCCGCCCTACCTTGATTCCAAAAGATGTTGTTAAAGGAATCCCAAGTTGTTGTTCTATCTCGTCATGTCGTTACACTATTTCGCCTCAAGGAAAAATTCAGTTGTATTATTTACACATTATAATTTTCAAATTTTATTAGAAAAAAATTTTAATGAATAAAGAATAAACATATTCTATGTTTAAGTTTACGCTCGCAAAGGAGTAGGAATAAACAGTTAGAATATTTAAATTTTCATGTTGGGTGATGTCTTGATTTGTGTCGGTCAGTATTCCCTGAATGTCGAATCATTAGCCTAATTTTATTTATTTATATTTATACTAACTCATTTGTTTTTTCTTTCATTTGTTTAATTTCAGAAGTTTAAATTCACGTTTAGTTTTACTGTTACTTAACGTTAAATATTCAAATTTAATAAAGAGTATTATCTTTTCTTCTTTGTATAGATATATATAGTTTAATTCATTGTTTTCCTCTTCTTTGCTAAAATGTTTACTGATATATGTTTGTAGACAAATTATTTTTGTTTTATATTATAATAGTAAAGGTCTCATCTTAAAGTGTAGATGTCAATTAAAGATATTTAATCCAAATCAAAAGAACTGCTATAAAGGTATATTTACCAGTGCATATGCTTAATATTCATTTCGCTTTGCATAAAGTTTACCAATAATTTATATATATTTATATATGTGCATGAATATATTTTATAAATGCAGGTGTATGCATATATGTACAAAAGAATTTCCAACTTACCCCCAATCCATCCTTTGGGCCCAAATGATGTGGAGTTGTATGTTACTTTAATGCTATTTAAATGTTATTAGATTTCATACACACGCATATTGCAAAATATATATATGGTCTGCACACACATAAGTAAAGTTCGAAAACCTAACCTAATAATATCAAGCATATTCAGAATAAGAGCTTATTTTACACACCTTTTGTTTTTTTTTTCTTTTAATTTCAAGTCAGAAGCGTATTCATTGAATTAAACCAACGAAAAAGAAAAGAAATCCTTTTGAAAGATTTAACACAAGCATAATTTTACTAATTATTTAAATAATTATTACAAATCATCATTAGCTTTCACTTAGATATTTTTGGCAGAAATATTTAAAGTATTTGAAAAATATTTTTGATTTAGTTTCACTTGTTGTGCAATAATTTTTGTAATTCTTTTAGTGCAATATAGGTTTTAGATTTTAGCAATATTTTTATAGAAAATTTACCACTTTTTTTAATTTTTCTATTTTAGCATTTTTTTATTTTGAGATTAGGCAAAATTTAAGAATTTATTATAGCAGGTGTGAGAATGTGTGTGTGTGAATGAAAAGTAGGTGTAAGTGTAGCGTGTTCTTTACACTGAGAGGTAGGTATGTATTTTTATACATACAAGAAAAAGTATTTGCTTGTATTTATGTAGTGCTGGCCGTCAGCCGTCAGAGACAGCAAGGGGAAGTAAATGTAACCACAGTTCTGGCTGGGGTACTCTCCACGTGAGGGCGGCTGGAAGCAGGCCTCTAGCACGGTCATGTCTCTGCTAGGGGTGCTGACTAATTGTAGTCGGGCGAAGATCGTGAATCTATAAATCACCCCAATCCAAGGCGGAACAGCATACGCTAAGGGATGCATGGCCGGGGGGTAGCCCGGTCTCTGGTATGCGGACTCTGGATACCTGTCGCCCTCCAGTTTCATTTAGACTTCCCACGGCACGTGGGCTATGTCGTGGGTGACCTCCCCTTCCCGCCTACTCGTGGGACCAATTTATGGATCTTTTTATAAAAACAAAGAAGCCTGATGCAGCTTTAATTGCATCAATCCAGGGTGAAGCCTTCACGGCCGACCCCAACACCAGCACTGCAGCCATTGGGCTGCTGGCTTCCACCCCCAATACTACGGGTCTCGACCCTAGTACTCCTGGGGTTCGGCCGGGCCACGAACTCCCTTGAACACTGAGTTCGCTAGTGCTGCCTTCTCGTCCAACAACTGCTCAGGCACGCAACAGACCGTCGAGGTGATGTCCTCCGACGCGGAAGCTGAAGGTGACCTGATCAGCTTTGCTGACGACGCTTCCGTGGCCTCACAGAGGTCAGGCCTCACAGAAGCAGGCTCCCAAATCCAGACTCTGCGCCTGGACTCGGGGGACGCCTTCGTCAAATTGAAGACCCGCGAGAAGAAGCTCTTCAAAGCTGCACTCGCTAAGGGTTCGAGCAGAGCAGAGGCTCTGGCTATCGCCACTGCGCCCCCGTGGAAACCAAGGCCAAGCGGACGCGCACTGACGATACCCTCGAACCCCAAGAGTCTTCAAAGAAGCCCAAAAAGACTCATGTGGAGTCCACAAAGCCACTCTTCAGCCAGGTGGCAAGTAGAGTGAAACTGGGCTTCACTTCGGCTGATTCTAGCAAACCTCTTACATCGGAGCAATTGGCCACGGTGCAAGACAGCATCCTAAAGGCGATGCGGCTGCCCTCCACATCAAGAATCGGTCCAGGTTTCGATGGGTGCATACCCCGAAATGAATGGCTGCTCCTGGTGTGCGAGGACAGCAGCACTGCCGAATGGGTCTGGGGAGCTCTTGGACATATCAAGTCCATCAGCGGCCTTGATATTAAGTTATTGGAGGAAGCTGAGGTCCCAAGAGCTCACCTCATTCGAGGGTACTTCCCCAATAGTGCTGACTTCCCACCCGCCGCCATTCTGGAGTACTTGGGTCTCCAGAATTTTGAGTGCTTCTCAACAGAGCTGTGGCGGGTGGTTCAACACAGCCTTAATGGCAAAACGACGCACCTCGCGATGTTGGTCGACGAGAAGTCGTTCAAGACTCTGACGGATCTTAAGGGTAACGTCAAATTCCGCTTTGGCAGGGTGAAACTTATCCTTAAGAACTCCTCCGTCAGGGTCTCCCCCACCCCTGCCTCCCCCGTTCCCCATCCCTAACTATCCCCCCTCCCATCAGCGCTCCTCCAGCAGCGGTAAGGGTGGCCTCCGCCGGCGTGACAGCAGTGGCGCTGACCTCCTCAATCCCCAAACTCCCAGGCAGGTGGCCTTGTCTCCAAAGCCCTGAAGGAGGATGCTGAGCGCCATTAAGGTGCTCCAGGCGAACCTGCACCACGCCAGAGGAGCGTCCGCCACCCTGTGCAGGATCGTCTGTAAGGATGCAATCGACCTGGCTCTCGTCCAAGAGCCCTGGTTGATCGGTGGCCACATCCGTGGACTATCATGCGGATCATGTAAGTTGTCATATGACCGTATGGGTGGTGCCCCTCGCACCGCTATTGTTGTAAATAACAGTGTGACACACTTCCCTTTACCCAATTTCATCCACAGAGACCTGGTGGCAACGGCTATTGAGGTAGCCACGGCTGAAGGCGTCCGGGAGGTAGTGTTAGCCTCTGCCTATTTCCCGGGCGACGTGCATGACGTCCCCCCAACAGAGGTTCAGCGGCTAGTGGAGTTCTGCCGCTTGCACAACAAGCCGCTCGTGATCGGCTGTGATGCAAATGCGCATCACACGATCTGGGGAAGCAGCGACGTCAATAAACGTGGTGAGTCCCTCTTAGAATATCTATTGTGTTGTCAATTAGATGTTGCTAACATAGGGTGTAAGCCTACCTTTATTAACGCCATTAGGGAGGAGGTTCTGGATCTCACCCTAGTCAGCAACTCTATTGCGAGTTCGCTGGTGAACTGGCGGGTAACAGACGAAGCCACGCTGTCGGACCATCAGCACATCAGGTTCGACCTCCCTGGCCAAGTCGAGATCCGCCAGAACTCCTTCTGTCCCAAAAAGACAAATTGGGAACTATTCAAAGCCTCTGTGGCTTTTAAAGCAGACTCGTTGATCAGCAACCCGAATTCTATCAGTGAGATAGAACTTGCTGCCAACCTGCTTCAAGATGTGCTGATCACATCCTTCGAGGACAGTTCTGTTCGGAAGACCCTAAAAGTCAACCGAAAAGTTCCTTGGTGGAACGAGGAACTGGCTGCTCAAAGAAGGAAGGTTAGAAGCCTATTCAACAGGGCCAGATCTAACCGTGTCAGCTGGGACGTCTATAGGGACGCTCTCACAAATTACAACAAAACCATTAGACGTGCTAAGCGCGATACGTGGCGCAGCTACTGTGGTAGCATTGAATCGCTGCCAGAGGCAGCGAGACTCCACAAAGTATTGGCTAAAGGGTCGTCTAATGGGATAGGGCTACTCAAAAGAGCAGACGGCTCTTTCACTCAAGATCGCAGGGAAGCACTTGACCTTCTTCTTCAAGTCCACTTCCCAGGTTCGGTGGCGAACCCAGATCTATCGAGTCACGATGACGCCACCCTGTCACCGGACTCACGTGGGTCCAGTCTATCAGGGACTATCTTCGACCCTGAAAAGGTCAAATGGGCTGTAAACTCCTTCGCTCCCTTCAAAGCCCCAGGGGGCGATCAGATCTTTCCAGCCCTTCTACAGAACAGCCTGGATCACACTCTCGATCCGCTGGTCGGTCTACTTAGAGCCAGTCTCACTTGGGGATACATACCCATCTCTTGGAGGAGAGTCAATGTGGTATTCATTCCTAAGCAGGGAAACCGTCTCCCTGACCAGCCTAAGTCATATCGACCGATCAGTCTCACCTCCTTTCTGCTTAAAACAGCGGAAAGGCTCGTAGACCTGCACATTCGGTGCTCTCTGCAGAAAAGCCATCCTCTGCATCCCACGCAGTTTGCGTATATAGCCGGAAGATCGACTGAGGTCGCTCTTCACAAGCTAGTGGGTAAAATCGAAAGAGCCTTCGTATCCAAGAATATTGCTCTGTGCTCTTTTCTTGATATAGAGGGTGCTTTCGATAATACCGGCTACGAGTCTATTTCTGCTGCACTAGAGCGCAGAAATATCGCCCGTCCCCTAATCCGATGGATTGATGCTATGCTCAAGCATCGGACCATTTCCTCTACCTTGGACTCCACGACTGCTTTCATTAGTGCGGTTAAGGGATGTCCCCAGGGAGGGGTCCTATCCCCCTTACTCTGGTCTTTGGTAGTTGACGAACTACTGAGCATTCTCGCTGAACAGGGCGTGCAAGCAATCGGCTACGCTGACGACCTGGCTCTCGTAGTGATTGGGAACTTTGCCAACACCGTGACAGAGCTGATGCAATCTGCTCTGAACACGGTTAGTAGATGGTGCGAAGATGTAGGTCTTAGCATTAATCCACAAAAGGCAATTATCGTTCCCTTTACTAAGCGCCATTCCGTTGACATAGGTCAATTGCACATTGGCGGCTCTCCTGTGGGACTTTCCAACGAGGTCAAATATCTAGGGGTAACTCTTGATAAAAGACTGAATTGGAATTCCCATCTAAATAATACCCTATCAAAGGCTACTCACGCCATGTGGGCTTGTAGAAGATTCTTTGGTAGGACCTGGGGTCTCAAATCATGCACCATTCGGTGGCTATTTGAGATGATGGTAAGACCCATCGTCACCTACGCCGCTATTGTGTGGTGGCCAAAGGTTACGCAGGTCACTGCCATCAACAAATGCACTAAACTGCATAGGCTGCTTTGCCTTTCTCTAACGGGTGCACTTCGTACCTGTCCCACAGCAGCTATGGAATCAATTTTAAACTTGACACCGCTGCATATTCAAATCCAAGAAGTCGCCGCTATGAGCCTTCTTCGAATCAAGGTCCAATCTGGGCTTCTAGCTACCGAATCAGGGCATGCTAGACTTATCAAAGACATTCCTGGCTTAGAGATCTGCTCCAGATCAGATTCTATGACCAAGGAACTCTTCTTTGGTGCAAAATTCAAAACTCTCATCCCGGACCGGAGGGACTGGGATGCTGGCAACCCCATCAGTGACCCTCATGGCATACACTGGTATACCGATGGGTCAAGGACTGCTCAGGGGGTTGGAGCTGGGATACATGGTCCCAACTCCAAAACCTCGATTGCTATGGGCAAATGGCCCACAGTCTTTCAATCCGAGGTTCATGCCATAGAGTTCTGCTGTCATCTTATCCTTGAGAAGGGGATCAGAGGAGCAAATATTTACATCTTCTCAGATAGCCAAGCTGCCATACTAGCCCTCTCCTCAAAAAGAGTAGGCTCGCGTATGGTGGCTGACTGTTGGAACTGCCTCCAGAGGCTCTCCAATAGGAACAAAGTTACCCTCCTATGGGTACCTGGACACTCCGGTTTCCAAGGCAACGAGCTAGCTGATGAACTAGCGAGGGCGGGGTCATCAGCCCCTCTGCATGGCCCCGAACCCTTCTGCGGCGTGGGGTGGTCAACCATCTCGTCCCTTGTGAAAGCATGGGCGATTAGGTTGACCGAACGCTATTGGTTCTTCCAACCAGGGATGAGGCAGGCTAGAGAGCTTACGAATCCCTCGGTTAAACGAAGAACAAACTTACTCTCCAGGAGAGATCTCTATCTCCTTATTGGCTACCTTAGCGGCCACCACGTGGTGAACTATCACCTCGCAAAAATGCGACTGTCCTCAGACACAGAATGCAGGCTCTGTAGAGAGGACGACGAAACCACCAAACACATCCTGTGTGATTGTCCAGCCTTGGTATGGATCAGGAGGAAACATCTGCACGTGGAAATCGCAGTTCCCGAGCAAATTGTCCGTTTCTCGACGAAAGATCTGTAATGCTTCATTAGGGAAGCAGAACAGCTTGTGTCAAGTTAGGGAGAGCATTATAGGTACAAAAGATCTTTTTGGTCGCAGTGCCTCGCACCTTCTCTGCTGGGAGACTCCCTTTTTAAAATAATAATAAAATAATAATTTATGTAGTGCTGGTGTGCCCTGTATACTAATTCGTTTTTCTCAGTATCACACATATGCAGCTGTATATGGGCGCATGTACTATATGTTTATGTGTGTGTGCTGAAGTGTTGTAACTGCCTTGTGGCAGGTCGCGTTGACAGTGTATATGTATTTGTGTGATGGGTTGAAATGTTGCAGCGTTCCAAACGATCCTATTACGCTTGTCTTCGCTTCTATATCCAGTCAGTCCGTCAGTAAGAACTGCGCCGGGCGCCAAATAAGAAGACCGGTTGGCAGGGTGGTGCTCCGATGGCCAACGCGATCTCTATTCTGTAACACGTTAAATTTATAAGTAAGTAATATACTTACATGGTGTTATTTATTACCAATATTAGTGATAAATGGCCGGATGATTAGCGTTTTCCAATGAGTTTAAAATTTTGACTTTTTCGGATTTTACGTTACACGTCTTGTACCCACGACGTTTCAAAAGCAAAAGAGGAAGCTTGTGCAGCGGAAGCTACGTAAGTGATAGTTACGGGATGAGTACTAGTATTTTACACGTTTTGCAACATTAGTAAAGTTAGTCCTCCTGCTCCAGGTGGCAACCTTGATCAAAGATATCGATTTCGATAAAACATATGATATGTACATGATATCACATATGTTTAATTAGAGATGTACATTACAATCACAAGTAATTTTAAAGATTCCATGTATCTGGGAAAATTACTTGAAAAAGAATCAAAGGGACATCCCTACAGGACTCATCGTATTCCTATTGTTTTAGGTCCTTCGCATGATAGGCCGTTGAAATCTTCTACCAGGTAATATGCCGAGCCCAACTTGGCTTTTACTCTGAACTTCAGCCACTGCGGATTCAATTTCGCATTGATTTGTTTGAAAAAATTGCTCTGAGCAAAGTTCCGGCGAAAAATCTCTTGTCCGATTTTAAACGAGACTTCTTTAGTCCTTAGGTTGTATTGCCGTTCGTTGTTTTCAGAAGATTTAATGATATTGGATTTTACTTGTTTTAGTAAAACGTTCAGTTCGTCTTCTCCTGGCAGGATGTTTTCGGGCTCACCTAGCAATTTAAACTTTTTCAGAAGGGTATAATGACTGCCATGTGTGGCCATATGAAAGCCGTACAAAGCAAAGTAAGGAGAGTATCCTATACTTTGATGATGCGCATTGCGCAATGCACAACTAATACCATGTATGTGTTTATCCCATTCTGTGTGATTGTTTTCTAAGTATGCTCTGATACCTGCAATCAACGAACGATTCACTCGCTCTGATGCATTCGATTGGGGGAGTAAAGTGCCGTATACAAGTGACGAATTCCTAAAGATGTTAACCAAGCGTTGAAGTCTTTAGACTTGAACTGCACGCCGTTATCGCTGACAATACAATACGGAACTCCATAAGTGAGAAAGATTTGATTCTGCAAGAATTCTTGTATTGGGATAGTGTTAAATTTCTTTAGTGGACATAACCAATGGAATTTAGACATATGATCCAGTACTATAAGAAGGCCTATATTGCCACTTTTACTTCTAGGATACGGACCCAATATGTCTATATATAGACGTTCAAACGGTCGTTCCGTAGAAGACAATTTACACATTGGAGGTTTTAACGTAATGTTTGGTGCTTTTGTGGCTTTGCAAACATCGCAATTGCGCACGTAGTCTCTTACTTGAGTTACCATTCCTGGCCAAAAAAATTGCGCCTAAGAAGCTCGAGTGTCTTGGCCATACCACCGTGAGCACTGGTCGTAACATGATGTGCTTTTCGAATAACAGACTCCGTCAACGCCCTTGGGATCCAAAGTTTCCACGCTCGTTGATTTTCAAGATCTGTCCCTTGTTCATGTGAGGTACGAATATATAAATATTTGTCCTCTACACGTAAATCTGGATAATTACCATTAGGACTCGAAGCTTCATCGCATAATTTGCGATAATCAACTTCTTCAAATTATGCCGAATCTAAATCAACGGATGGTTCAAGCGCCTCTAAGGCATTTACATCATCCTGATATATTCTGGATAGCGCATCAGGTACTATATTGTCTTTCCCTCTACGATGGCTTATAGTAAACTTGTATCCTTGTAAACGCATGGCCCATCTTGCTAATCTACCTTTAAGATTAGGCTGCCGCATTAGCCATAAAAGACTCGCATGGTCTGTGATTATCTCGAATTCTTGCAACTTGAGATAACACCTGAATTTTTCAATAGCCAACATTGCGGCCAAGCATTCCCGTTCTGTAACACTGTAAATTCGTTGTGCGGGGCTTAGTTTCTTTGACATAAAAGCGACAGGCCGTTCTTCTTTGTCATCAGAAAGTTGTACTAGAACCGCTCCTACGGCACAATCACTAGCATCACAGTGAACGAAAAACTTCTTGCCGAAATCTGGATTTTGTAGGACGGGTGCTGAAGTAACAACCTCTGTCAGGTTTTTAAAATGAACCTGAGCTGCATCCGTCCAAACAAACTTTCGTTTTGTAGACAAAAGTTCAGTTATTGGAAATACTAACTCAGCGAAATTCTTTATAAATCTCCTGTATAATCCTACTAACCCTAGAAAACTATGTGCCTGTTTTAGAGTCTTTGGAGGTGGCCATGAATTGATGGAATCAACTTTACTTGGATCAGTGGCAATGCCACCATTACCAATTAAATATCCAAGATAGCCCACTTGAGTAACACAAAATCGACTCTTGGATACGTTTAAAGTAAGATTGGCTCTACGAAATTCAGCAGCCAACCGCATTAAGACGGTCAAATGCGTGTCAAAATCTTCTGACACAATACACATACGTCGTCTAAATACCCAAATACACATGTTTTAAGATCAGGCGGTATCAATTGATCAACTAGTCTACACATAGTCTGAGGTGCATTTCACAATCCAAAAGGCATGACTGTGAATTGATACAAAGGCCTGGCCTGGTACCGTAAACGCTGTAATGGCTTTGGCTTTCTCCGATAGAGGTATTTGCCAAAAGGCGTCCTTAAGGTCTAATTTTGTGATCAAATTAGCCTTGGGTAGCCTGGAAAATATGCCATCAATATTAGGCAAAGGATACGCGTCCTTTTTCGTGCAGTCGTTAATACGACGAGCGTCCAGGCACAAGCGCACCTTTCCTGGTTTAACTACTTTGGGGCATAATTTGGGAACAAATTAATGACCGCAGCTAATCGAGCTTGCTGGGAAACTGTTAAAGGATATTTGTTTTTCTCCTCTTTATTTGTATTTAATAAAGGGCGAGGAGAATCTATAACCGAAATAAGACCTGGGGCTAAGTTAAAAATCCTCCAAAAGTTAATGCCCAATATTATGCGCTTATTTAGTGATGGAATAATATAGAAGTCAATTTCCTTGGTTGAACCATTATATTCTACATCAATCCGAAGTACACCTGTTACGGCATGGCTCTTACCATCGGCAGTTTTGACTTCGGACAGTACTCGTTTAAAGTTTGAACAATCTGACCAATTTATGCAAGCTAAATCTGCGCCTATACAGCTAATGTTGGCTCCAGTGTAAATTTTAAAAAGGAAATTGAAGCGTACAAATGCCAATCAGATTGGTCATTAACGATTGCAGACACTAATAATTGCCGAGACTGTTTGACTTTCGCCCAGTAATGACGTATACGTAGTGTATTCCTTTTTGTCTTGCGTGTATCTATGGCTACATCGCCGAAAATTCTTGATCGAACCCGCTTATAATGACCTAGCCGCTCGTGGAACGTTCGAAAAGGGTTCATTGGTTGTAAGTCAGGTATTTTAAAAGCCACTGCCTGTTTTAAAAGTGCAGGCGAGTTCTGGGAACAATCTGTAGTGATTGGATAAGAAACGACAGCCGGATCTAATGGGCCCTTCGTCTGCTGTCGACAAAGGCGCCCGCCTTCGAGTTTTTCGCACGTTTGAGGCAGGTTGGACACTGTGGCTTATATATGTTTTTGGCTCCGCAACCGTAACAGAATACGCAGCGCTCTGCCAAACACATGTCCCACGCGTGACCGGGTTTGTTGCAATTCCAACAAATTAAGGATTTGTTTGCTAATAGCACTGATGTATCTTCCGTCTCTGACTCTGTATGAGAGGATTCTTCCGCCTCTACCATGGCTACCGCGAATTTTCTCCATGAGAGTATCATCGTCTTTGAAATCGTGGTACTGAGTTTTTATTGACACACAGAAATTCTCCCAATCAACTTCAGAATTCTCTTTTCGATAACGCCAGTACCACTCTCTGGCCTTTCTTGTGAGAAGAACATGAAGATTTTTGCACACGCAAGTAAAGTCTCCAGAAAGACTATCTTTAGTGAGAGCATCGATTCGATAAAGGAACTCCTGTACTGTTGGACCATTTTGTTCCCCGTCTTATTTGATATCCCAACATTGAATTATTTGGGTCGCTTTTTCCGGGCTGAGAAAAGAATGCGATTGAGCTTCGCTACGCGATATAGGCGCTCTCATTGACGAGCGAAACGGGGCCGTTCTACTCTGTGTTCTAACTGACTCTACGACAGATTGAGGTTGCATATCGCTTAATTTGGAGTCAATAATATTCTACATGCGCTCAAAGATTTTGTTGTAATCAATTTCTACAACAGGCATAACCGGTGGATTTGAAATACGTGTTTGTTTTCGAACAGCTCCCCCACGCCCTCGACGGCCACGTGTTGTACAATAAGTGGACGCGTTGAGTTGTGCTTCTACATTGGATGAATTGTGCACGCTTGAACCTAGGGTTTCGTTCATAGTGGCTTGCGCCGGATTAGACACAGGTCTACGCTGCTCTCGATATCTAGTGTTATGAATTCTAACGTCAGATACCGCTAATGTTTCTTGAGCATTAGGTATACTATCTATGAGTTTTTGAACGCCACTGGTAGAACGACAAATAGGACACTCTGAAGATTCCTTTAAATGACGCTCTATATAATTGCGATGACATATATGCCCGCATTCGGAGGTCACAATATTATCACCTTCAAGTAGGTGTTCTACACACAAGATACATGTGCCTGTCGGCTGTGTTGGGTCAGGCACTGCCCTATTATCATTGGGACTATGAGCCAGTGGCATGATGATTTAAACACGTGGTAAAAGTCAAAGAATAATTTAAATTTCTACACACATCAAATTTTTTTTTAGATTTTCAGTGTATGGTTTAGATTGGTTTGTTTTTGGTTAATTTGTTATCATAAGTTATATAATTTCCTTGAGGTTAATTTAGGTAAGTTGATGGTGACGAGATAAGATGTTTCAATGATCATAAACAAGTTTTAGTAATATAATATATTGTATTCAGTGCAGATAAAAATCATGAAAATAGGTAGCGGTTTAGTATTACAGAAACATGCTATTCCACATTTCATTGGTTTGTGTCAGCACGTTAAACAATAATATTGGAGGTTAAGGAATTCCAGACTTTTCAATTAAGGTATATTTCCAGAGCTCCTGCGATTAACACAGAGTTATAACTCGGTACCCAGAGGGTTTATTTGAAATTATATTCATAACTGATATGGCGTTATATATCCTGTCTTATATAACCGTTTATCCTGGCTCTATATTTAATTAAAAATATATTGATTTCCTAAGTAAAGGTTATATAAAGAATAGTATCTCTCGTATAAATTTACTTTACTTTGTACTACCATTGAGCATGGATGTTATGCAAGCGTAATGCTGGTCAATCATTAGCAATTGCCAAAGAATGAATTCCAAAAACATTGACTCACACCATTACCACTGCTTCTAGGCTTACTACAGCTAATGCTTACAATTAGGAATTATCTGATGGATGAATGATGGCCTTATATAAATCTTTCATTCTTTCATTTTCCTATTACACGTACCTCAATGCAACATAAGCTTGCTATTATTTCAAATAAGGCATAATGGGATTTTTAGGGGCTGTAAGCCTAATGTGCTTTCAGATGTTATAATTTACATTGATACTTTCTTTCTATCCATTTAGAAAACTTTTTAATTTCATTATTTACCAGACTCTGGGTAGAGCCTATTTAATAGCTGATAGATAAATACCCATTCAATATGAATCAAAGCAACGATTGAATAATGCTTTACACATAAGTTCTTGCTGAGCGTCAAAAATCTATATAACACCCCATTTACTAGTATTGAAATGTTATTGATTCTTTAACGCGTGGCGGCCCCACGTTAAGCACCATAAATTTTATGTATCTTACACACCCGCATCACCACCTCATCATCAGATGAAATATAAATGCGAGAGAGAACACCTATATATATATAACCCTTAAGCGACATACACTGGTCGGATAAACCATGCAGATAATTTAAAGGCAAGATATATGCTCTATGCGGTAAGAATGGTATGTCTGGATACAAGTGTACAAGATGGTTTTGCAAATAACATCAAGTATTTACAGTCAGGGGGACCCTTGTTACGGCTAGCTGAAGTCGGGTGGGGGGGTCGAAGACCATAAAAACTGATAACGAAATGCCCTAGACGAATACCGCATTATGTACATAAAACTTTCATTTTATTTAGTCCCTGTGCCGAATTAGGATGGAAAAAAACTTCTGTTATATTGCACAAAAGAAACAGGGGTGTGAATAATTGTTGACGATCATAGAAACTCGTAATGTTATCGAGACTGGTAGATGTTTTCGCAGCTCGTTCTATACCCGCCCTACCTTGATTCCAAAAGATGTTGTTAAAGGAATCCCAAGTTGTTGTTCTATCTCGTCATGTCGTTACACTATTTCGCCTCAAGGAAAAATTCAGTTGTATTATTTAAACATTATAATTTTCAAATTTTATTAGAAAAAAATTTTAATGAATAAAGAATAAACATATTCTATGTTTAAGTTTACGCTCGCAAAGGAGTAGGAATAAACAGTTAGAATATTTAAATTTTCATGTTGGGTGATGTCTTGATTTGTGTCGGTCAGTATTCCCTGAATGTCGAATCATTAGCCTAATTTTATTTATTTATATTTATACTAACTCATTTGTTTTTTCTTTCATTTGTTTAATTTCAGAAGTTTAAATTCACGTTTAGTTTTACTGTTACTTAACGTTAAATATTCAAATTTAATAAAGAGTATTATCTTTTCTTCTTTGTATAGATATATATAGTTTAATTCATTGTTTTCCTCTTCTTTGCTAAAATGTTTACTGATATATGTTTGTAGACAAATTATTTTTGTTTTATATTATAATAGTAAAGGTCTCATCTTAAAGTGTAGATGTCAATTAAAGATATTTAATCCAAATCAAAAGAACTGCTATAAAGGTATATTTACCAGTGCATATGCTTAATATTCATTTCGCTTTGCATAAAGTTTACCAATAATTTATATATATTTATATATGTGCATGAATATATTTTATAAATGCAGGTGTATGCATATATGTACAAAAGAATTTCCAACTTACCCCCAATCCATCCTTTGGGCCCAAATGATGTGGAGTTGTATGTTACTTTAATGCTATTTAAATGTTATTAGATTTCATACACACGCATATTGCAAAATATATATATGGTCTGCACACACATAAGTAAAGTTCGAAAACCTAACCTAATAATATGAAGCATATTCAGAATAAGAGCTTATTTTACACACCTTTTGTTTTTTTTTTTTTTTCATTTAATTTCAAGTCAGAAGCGTATTCATTGAATTAAACCAACGAAAAAGAAAAGAAATTCTTTTGAAAGATTTAACACAAGCATAATTTTACTAATTATTTAAATAATTATTACAAATCATCATTAGCTTTCACTTAGATATTTTTGGCAGAAATATTTAAAGTATTTTGCATTTTAAAATGGCATTTGCTTTAAGCAAGAAATATACTCTCGAGGTAGATTATATATACATTCCTCGTAATTTGTTTATTTGAAAAATATTTTTGATTTAGTTTCACTTGTTGTGCAATAATTTTTGTAATTCTTTTAGTGCAATATAGGTTTTAGATTTTAGCAATATTTTTATAGAAAATTTACCACTTTTTTTAATTTTTCTATTTTAGCATTTTTTTTATTTTGAGATTAGGGAATGTGTGTGTGTGTGTGTGAATAAAAAGTAGGTGTAAGTGTAGCGTGCTCTTTACACTGAGAGGTAGGTATGTATTTTTATACATACAAGAAAAAGTATTTGCTTGTATTTATGTAGTGCTGGTGTGCCCTGTATACTAATTCGTTTTTCTCAGTATCACACATATGCAGCTGTACATGGGCGCATGTACTATATGTTTATGTGTGTGTGCTGAAGTGTTGTAACTGCCTTGTGGCAGGTCGCGTTGACAGTGTATATGTATTTGTGTGACGGGTTGAAATGTTGCACCGTTCCAAACGATCCTATTGCGCTTGTCTTCGCTTCTATATCCAGTCAGTCCGTCAGTAAGAACTGCGCCGGGCGCCAAATAAGAAGACCGGTTGGCAGGGTGGTGCTCCGATGGCCAACGCGATCTCTATTCTGTAACACGTTAAATTTATAAGTAAGTAATATACTTACATGGTGCTATTTATTACCAATATTAATGATAAATGGCCGGATGATTAGCGTTTTCCAATGAGTTTAAAATTTTGACTTTTTCGGATTTTACGTTACACGTCTTGTACCCACGACGTTTCAAAAGCAAAAGAGGAAGCTTGTGCAGCGGAAGCTACGTAAGTGATAGTTACGGGATGAGTACTAGTATTTTACACGGTTTGCAACATTAGTAAAGTTAGTCCTCCTGCTCCAGGTGGCAACCTTGATCAAAGATATCGATTTCGATAAAACATATGATATGTACATGATATCACATATGTTTTATTAGGGATGTACATTACAATTGTTAGAAAGAGCTGGTCAAGGAAATCAGCAAGATAACTTAGAAAAAGATGTAGACCTTAATCCAGGTGGTCAGGAAACTTTCATAGAAAATGTCCCTATTGAAAACATTATTTTTCCGAGAATTGCTATAGCTCCAGGAGAGGGTCAACGACCTCTAGACATGATTGCAGATTATGATTCAGAGGAGCTAGCTTTTCCCACAATATTTGCAGGCATTAAAAGGAAATGTCAGGAAAGTTTTACAACCATAGTTAGGTCAGAGCTTAGAAATTTTGATAGAAGAGGTTGTAGAACTGACAAATTATTTCATAACTTTAAAAAGTTAGAAATGATTAGCATTAGGAACAGCACATCAATTTGCTTACGTAAGCACTCCGCCACTCAAGGCATTTCCGCTGCTGATGTGCGTAATGAGGAAACATTAAATAGGTTAATACTTCATGACGATAGCTATAGGCTATTAAAGGGTATTCGCACGTCTCCTCCTCATTGGGAGGACGAGAAAAAGAAAGTGATGGCTATGATTAGGCAGGTAGGGCTTCCAACTTTATTTATTACCTTTTCCGCAGCGGAAACTAGGTGGCCGGAGCTTTTAGTCTTGCTATGTAAAAATGTAGACAAGCTAGACGTTTCCGAAAAAGATGCGTTAAACTTGGGTTTTAATGAGAAAGCTCGTCTCATTAGAGCAGACCCAGTGACCTGTGCTAGATACTTCGATTTTCGATTTAGACAGGTCTTAAAACTGATGAAAAAGGAAGGCGGTGTCTTTGGTTGTCACAAGGTCATCAAATTTTATTGGCGGGTGGAGTTTCAGCAAAGAGGCTTTCCACATATACATGGCATGTTCTGGCTGAAAGATGCCCCCAAGCTCGACTTAAAGAATGAGTCCACATTTGACCCTGTTAAGTCCTTTATTGATCAGTTTATCACAACTGATTCTAGTTGCCCGGACGTTGCTCCATATTTGGAGTATCAACTTCATAGTCACGGGCACTCTTGCAGGCGAGAAATTATATCAAAACAAATTTGCTCCCAAACTTCCCGAGCATCGTAGGAATTTTGAAAAAATTCAAAGTCTCCTCGACTTCCCGTTTGATCGTGAAACCGTAGTTAACCTTAACGATTTTCAAAACTTTTTACGCACGATCAACTTAACCTTAGTTACGAGGGCTATATTAATGCTATAAGATCAAGCATAAAGAAACCAAAAGTTTTTTGAAGCGATCTTTTTCAGCGATCAAGCTTAACGCTTACAATAAGCACTTCTTTTTCTTGCAGCGGGCAAATATGGATATTCAGTTTATTTTAGACCCCTATGTTTGCTGCAGCTACGTCGTTAATTATATTAACAAGTCCCAGAGAGGCATCTCAATGCTGATGCGTGAGGCAATCAATGAGATTAGAGATAGTAATAATGTACCTATTAAGCAAAAGTTACAACATTTAGGAAACAAATTTATTTCTGGCACTGAGATATCCGCTCAGGAAGCCGTCTACTGCTGTTTAGGTATGCATTTGTCCGCCAGCAGTAGTGCCAGTGTGTATATCAAAACACATGTTCCAGAAAAACGGGTCAGAATGCTGAGATCTAGACAGCAACTGCAAAATCTACCCGAAGACTCTAGTGAAATTTTTCACTTAGGCCTTCTAGATCACTATATTCAGTGCCCAGACGCTCTAGAGAGCTTATGCCTAGCCGCTTTTGCAGCTTTTTATAGCTATAGCAAATCGGAACGTGGAACTCGCCAAGAAAATACGGATGAAATTGAAGACGATGTGCCCAGAGTTTCCGAATCAGTAGTTTATGCTCTTCGCGATAATAGTGGCTTCATCAGAAAGAGGCTCACAGGGTGTATTTTTAGGTATAGGAGATTTAATGTCAACACAGAAACAAGTGACTATTTCAGAGAGCTAAAAATGCTTTATGCCCCATGGCGAGATGAGCATTTAGATTTAGTCACACATGACTGTGAATTGTTCTGTAGACAGAATCAGGAGTTAGTAGAGAACAATCGCAAGAAATATAATGTACTAGATGATAGGAAACTAGAAGATGCTCTGAGCCACTTAAGGGAAGAAGCTGAAAATGCGGAAAATCAGGTAGCAGAACAGGATATAGTAGATGATGGCTTCAGAGTTTTAGGATTGCCTGAAATAGATCCACAACTTAAATGTGGATGGAAATATTGAGACGAATGAGGAAGATAGTAATGTCCGTTTAATCAAGCTTCCACCCTTAGTTTCACAAGAGAGCTTAGCTAATATAGTTAGATCCCTTAATTTGAAGCAGAAGCTATATTTTACCCATGTCTTGCACAATGCCAAAAACAATTCACTCTATCATGAATTTGTTGGAGGCGGTGCCGGAGTCGGAAAGAGCCGACTTATTTCAGCAATTTTTAAATTTTTCCGTAATGTATAACAGGAGCCGATCCGACTTCTGTTAAAATCCTCTTATGTGCACCAACAGGAACAGTGGTTCGACGCTCCATTCCATGTTTTCACTTCCTGTTAATCAATCTCGCTCAGCACCTCTAAGGCCCTTAAGTCATGATTCAGTTAATACTCTTCCTTCAAGGTAAATCGACCTTAAATTAATTATTATTGATGAAATATTAATGGTTAGCTCTCTTATGTTTTCCTATTTAGACTCCCGTTTAAAGCAAATCTTCAAAAATACATCTCCATTTGGGGGCGTTTCTGTCATCGTATTCGGTGATCTTAGACAGTTACAGCCTGTAGGAGGTAGCTGGATTTTCGATTCAAACACCGGTGACCCTTACCATGAAATTTTTGGTACTTATCTCTGGGATCTTTTCATGTATTTTAAGCTGACAGATATAATGCGTCAAAGGGATGATCAAGTTTTTGCTTTTGCTTTAAATAATATGGCATCGGGTTGCATGACAGCCGATGATATTTCCCTTTTCCGTTCACGAATATGCGAACCATCGGCACTGCCCGATGATGCAATTCATCTGTTTAGCAGTAATAATGAGGTAGATATATTTAATATTTCCAAACTTAACTCAATTGCAACTGAACAATTTTTCTCTACCGCTGAAGATTATATCAAGGCTGGTCATTTAGATGCAGTTAGGAAACAAAGAATATTAGAAGAAGTTAAGGGTTTCAAAACGTCCGCTACACAGGGACTCTGTACGTCTCTCCTCCTTAAAACTACTGCCAAGTACATGGTGACGGTCAATGTAGACACAGGGGATGGGTTAGTAAACGGGACATCAGGGGTGTTGATGCAAATAGATTTCAATACATCCAAAACTATACCAACATATTATGGATGAAATTCTCAGAACCAAGTGTAGAAGAAATTGCGCGTTCAAAGTGTACACATCGTACAGAACCTTTATGGACTCCAATTCAGAAAATTGTCCGCAGTTTTCAATATTCAAATAACGCACAAGTTAATATTGACCGTAGGCAGTTTCCCATTGTGCCTGCTGAAGGCATCACTATTCACAAAAGTCAGGGGGCTACGTATAGCAAAGTGGTAGTCCATGCTAATTCCAGAATGCAGCGTGCTGCATTATACGTAGCATGCAGTAGAGGAACTACTGCTTTAGGATTGTTCAGGAACTTTGTTCCTCAATTAGAGAAATTAGTATATAAAAGTCCAGACTATTCTCTGTTCGTATTTAAAACCGAATTTGAGGAATTATTTCTGCAATTTATTCAATTAGGAGATTTAGGTGATAGGCTGATAGTGTTAGGAGATTTTAATTTATGTCTCAAAACCTTTAATAGGTGTAAGAGCATATACAATTCTTTGATTAGCAAGGGATTTAGGAGTTTCTTAGATTTGAAAACGTCCACTACCAATATGGATACACATATTGATTGGGCGTTTTCAAATATTAGTAATGAAAATATAAGCGCTAGGACATTTGAAGTAGTACATAGCCACCACAATGGTATTTCAGTCAGCCTCCAGGATAGTATAGATGAGCAACATTTTGATTAGTTTAGTGGTTAGGTAGGTAGTATTAGGGTTATAAAGTGTTAGGATGTTTGTAATTAGGCAAAATGTAAATATGCATATATATATTATTAATATAAATAAGTAGATTAAGTTCATAACTTTAAGTTTAATCCATGAAATGGATTTAAAATAATTTGTTTGTTATTTTATTTTTATTTTTATTTTCAATTCATTTCATTTCTTTTATTTTCCTGCAGGTTTCAACTTTTTATTTTTTTGGGGAACATTGGAGTTGGTTCTAGTCAGCTCAAGTCGACTCGTAGCTCCACAAAATGTTCTTTTGTTGACCCCATTATAATTTTAATGGCATCCCCGTGGTGTTTCCTGGGTACTAATCATATATACATATAGTTAAATTCATTTTTATTATATATATATATATATATATTTATATGTATATATAATGATATATATATATATATTTATATGTATATATAATGAGTAGCGAATTCGAGCGGCGAAAATAGATTAGATAACCAGGTTATTAAATATAGTACGAAAGCCATTTAATATATCTATTAGAGTAGAGTATAATTCAGTTAGATACTTAGATACGGTAACATAGGTCGAAGGGTATCGTACTGTCGAGTGCGCTCGACTGTTACCATGTCAAAACTTACCCTGCACGTCTAGGTTTCGACTTAACCTCAAAAAACTCTAAAAATGTTTGAAGCTCCAAAAATAATAGGGGGTCATAATCGGGTCATGCGATATATGTTTCTATATGTTTAGGCCATGGATTTTAAAAAAATTCATGGTCTATTGTGTTTGTCGGAACGGAAATGTTCGTAACAGGCAGAAGGAGGCATCTCCGACCCCATAAACTATATATATTCTGAATCAGTATCAGTAGCCGAGTCGATTGAGCCATGTCTGTCTGTCTGTCTGTATGAACACCTGGATCTCAGAAACTATAAGAGCTAGAGTCATCAAATTTTGTGACAACATTCGTATATATTGCAGTGTCTCAAAGTTTTTTTTAAAATTTGGACACGCCCCTTCCCGCCTTTGAAAGTCAGTAATAACTATTTAAAAACTACAATATTAGTTCAACAACCGAAGTTGTATATCTTACATGAAAAATACCTTACCACGGGGTTATGTGAAAATTTAATTTAAATCGGACTATAAACGAGAGCGACAGTCGAGCGCACTCGACAGTACGATACCCTTCGACCTATGTTACCGTAAAAAGTATCTAACTGAATAATACTCTACTCTAATAGATATATTAAATGGATTTCGTACTATATTTAATAACCTGGTTATCTAATCTATTTTCGCCGCTCGAATTCGCTACTCATTATATATACATATAAATATATATATATATATCATTATATATACATATAAATATATATATATATATATATAATAAAAATGAATTTAACTATATGTATATATGATTAGTACCCAGGGAACACCACGGGGATGCCATTAAAATTATAATGGAGTCAACAAAAGAACATTTTGTGGAGCTACGAGTCGACTTGAGCTGACTAGAACCAACTCCAACGTTCCCCAAAAAAATTAAAAAGTTTAAACCTGCAGGAAAATAAAAGAAATGAAATGAATTGAAAATAAAAATAAAAATAAAATAACAAACAAATTATTTTAAATCCATTTCATGGATTAAACTTAAAGTTATGAACTTAATCTACTTATTTATATTAATAATATATATATGCATATTTACATTTTGCCTAATTACAAACATCCTAACACTTTATAACCCTAATACTACCTACCTAACCACTAAACTAATCAAAATGTTGCTCATCTATACTATCCTGGAGGCTGACTGAAATACCATTGTGGTGGCTATGTACTACTTCAAATGTCCTAGCGCTTATATTTTCATTACTAATATTTGAAAACGCCCAATCAATATGTGTATCCATATTGGTAGTGGACGTTTTCAAATCTAACAAACTCCTAAATCCCTTGCTAATCAAAGAATTGTATATGCTCTTACACCTATTAAAGGTTTTGAGACATAAATTAAAATCTCCTAACACTATCAGCCTATCACCTAAATCTCCTAATTGAATAAATTGCAGAAATAATTCCTCAAATTCCGTTTTAAATACGGACAGAGAATAGTCTGGACTTTTATATACTACTAGGAAACTTATGGCGTTGTACCTAAAAATGCCAAACTCAAACACAAGCGAGCCAATTTTTTTTCTACCGCTAAAAGTATGGGAAACTCTACCTACAAGCTCATTCTTTATGTATACTAGAAGATCAGTCAACGGTCTCATGGATTCGAGTTGCACAGCAATTGTGAATCCAGGTATCTCAACATTTTCGTTTGAAATGGAAGACTCCACGAAGCATAATATTGATGACTGAAGCATCAACCTGTCCGATCGAATATCTTCGAGATGCGAATTCAGGCTCTGAGTATTATGAAAGAAAATGTTCAGGGCAGAACTGTTTACTAAATAATCGTAATGAGTACGTAGTAATTTTTCAGTCCCCAATTTCTCTAATTGAGGAACAAAGTTCCCAACGATGAACAATCCTAAAGCAGTAGTTCCTCTACTGCAAACTACGTATAATGCACCACGCTGCATTCTGGAATTAGCATGGACTACCACTTTGCTATACGTAGCCCCCTGACTTTTGTGAATAGTGATGCCTTCAGCAGGCACAATGGGGAACTGCCTACGGTCAATATTAACTTGTGCGTTATTTGAATATTGAAACCTGCGGACAATTTCCTGAATTGGAGTCCATAAGGGTTCTGTACGATGTGTACACTTTGAACGCGCAATTTCTTCTACACTTGGTTCTGAGAATTTCATCCATAATATGTTGGGAGTTTTGGATGTATTGAAATCTATTTGCATCAACACCCCTGATGTCCCGTTTACTAACTCATCCCCTGTGTCTACATTGACCGTCACCATGTACTTGGCAGTAGTTTTAAGGAGGAGAGACGTACAGAGTCCCTGTGTAGCGGACGTTTTGAAACCCTTAACTTCTTCTAATATTCTTTGTTTCCTAACTGCATCTAAATGACCAGCCTTGATATAATCTTCAGCGGAAGAGAAAAATTGTTCAGTTGCAATTGAGTTAAGTTTGGAAATATTAAATATATCTACCTCATTATTACTATCATCATCTCATTATTACTAGCATCATCGGGCAGTGCCGATGGTTCGCAAATTCGTGAACGGAAAAGGGAAATATCATCGGCTGTCATGCAACCCGATGCCATATTATTTAAAGCAAAAGCAAAAACTTGATCATCCCTTTGACGCATTATCTCTGTCAGCTTAAAATACATGAAAAGATCCCAGAGATAAGTACCAAAAATTTCATGGTAAGGGTCACCGGTGTTTGAATCGAAAATCCAGCTACCTCCTACAGGCTGTAACTGTCTAAGATCACCGAATACGATGACAGAAACGCCCCCAAATGGAGATGTATTTTTGAAGATTTGCTTTAAACGGGACTCTAAATAGGAAAACATAAGAGAGCTAACCATTGATATTTCATCAATAATAATTAATTTAAGGTCGATTTACCTTGAAGGAAGAGTATTAACTGAATCATGACTTAAGGGCCTTAGAGGTGCTGAGCGAGATTGATTAACAGGAAGTGAAAACATGGAATGGAGCGTCGAACCACTGATTCCGAATGCTGCTTTTCCTGTTGGTGCACATAAGAGGATTTTAACAGAAGTCGGATCGGCTCCTGTTATACATTACGGAAAAATTTAAAAATTGCCGATTTGCTATAGCTATAAAAAGCTGCAAAAGCGGCTAGGCATATGCTCTCTAGAGCGTCTGGGCACTGAATATAGTGATCTAGAAGGCCTAAGTGAAAAATTTCACTAGAGTCTTCGGGTAGATTTTGCAGTTGCTGTCTAGATCTCAGCATTCTGACCCGTTTTTCTGGAACATGTGTTTTGATATACACACTGGCACTACTGCTGGCGGACAAATGCATACCTAAACAGCAGTAGACGGCTTCCTGAGCGGATATCTCAGTGCCAGAAATAAATTTGTTTCCTAAATGTTGTAACTTTTGCTTAATAGGTACATTATTACTATCTCTAATCTCATTGATTGCCTCACGCATCAGCATTGAGATGCCTCTCTGGGACTTGTTAATATAATTAACGACGTAGCTGCAGCAAACATAGGGGTCTAAAATAAACTGAATATCCATATTTGCCCGCTGCAAGAAAAAGAAGTGCTTATTGTAAGCGTTAAGCTTGATCGCTGAAAAAGATCGCTTCAAAAAAACTTTTGGTTTCTTTATGCTTGATCTTATAGCATTAATATAGCCCTCGTAACTAAGGTTAAGTTGATCGTGCGTAAAAAGTTTTGAAAATCGTTAAGGTTAACTACGGTTTCACGATCAAACGGGAAGTCGAGGAGACTTTGAATTTTTTCAAAATTCCTACGATGCTCGGGAAGATTGGGAGCAAATTTGTTTTGATATAATTTCTCGCCTGCAAGAGTGCCCGTGACTATGAAGTTGATACTCCAAATATGGAGCAACGTCCGGGCAACTAGAATCAGTTGTGATAAACTGATCAATAAAGGACTTAACAGGGTCAAATGTGGACTCATTCTTTAAGTCGAGCTTGAGCTGCATCTTTCAGCCAGAACATGCCATGTATATGTGGAGAGCCTCTTTGCTGAAACTCCACCCGCCAATAAAATTTGATGACCTTGTGACAACCAAAGACACCGCCTTCCTTTTTCATCAGTTTTAAGACCTGTCTAAATCGAAAATCGAAGTATCTAGCACAGGTCACTGGGTCTGCTCTAATGAGACGAGCTTTCTCATTAAAACCCAAGTTTAACGCATCTTCTTCGGAAACTAATAGCTTGTCTACATTTTTACATAGCAAGACTAAAAGCTCCGGCCACCTAGTTTCCGCTGCGGAAAAGGTAATAAATAAAGTTGGAAGCCCTACCTGCCTAATCATAGCCATCACTTTCTTTTTCTCGTCCTCCCAATGAGGAGGAGACGTGCGAATACCCTTTAATAGCCTATAGCTATCGTCATGAAGTATTAACCTATTTAATGTTTCCTCATTACGCACATCAGCAGCGGAAATGCCTTGAGTGGCGGAGTGCTTACGTAAGCAAATTGATGTGCTGTTCCTAATGCTAATCATTTCTAACTTTTTAAAGTTATGAAATAATTTGTCAGTTCTACAACCTCTTCTATCAAAATTTCTAAGCTCTGACCTAACTAAGGTTGTAAAACTTTCCTGACGTTTGCTTTTAATGCCTGCAAATATTGTGGGAAAAGCTAGCTCCTCTGAATCCATATTGACCAGATACCGAAGTGTATCAACAATTTTAGAAGGCCTTATGGTTTCAGCTATGAAATCATGGTTATATGCCATCCTACGCTTAAGGTGTATCTGAACTACTTCGGCTTCATTAAATGCCCTTGGAAGGGAAGTTACAACATTTGCAACTGGAATTGGCACATTGATCACTGCTCCTTTAATGACAGTTTGGCGTCCATATCCAAGAGACTTTATGATCATGAAAGGAAGACGGGGAGATATCAGCCTTTCTTCTAAAGGCGTTAAGCCTTTTAAGCATTCTGGAAGCTCCGGAAAATCTAGGCCATTTGTAATGCAAGCCTTTGGTTTTTTTCCTGCCTTGATGACTGCAGGTTTTGCAAAAGCTAAACCTATTGTTGTGAGATGGAAAAAAAGAGGAAAGATACAAAATATCTAAACTGTCTGCCTCACTACACTTTTCCTCTATTTTCTCACTGAAGATTTTTTCCACTTGATGTGGAAACCACAAGCTCTTGCAACATACGCAAACCTGATCGGGTCCTTGTTTGACTGTCTTGTTGAAACTGGCTATTAGGCAATCTAATGTGGTTCTAACCTGTGAGTCTCTATCTTCGGAAAAGGTATTCGCACGTACTACTCCATTTCTCTTATTTTCTGCTGTTCTGTTAGTGTTATCTCTTCTATATTGGCTTACTCTTTGCGACAAACTTCTGTTAGCATCAAAGGCAGTTTGTCTCGCTCTAATGCGAGCACTTCTTCTTGCACCTGTGTCCCTAGCCTGTTCAATAATCCTTCGAACTGGATTATCCCTAATCTGAGATCGTCGACTCTTGCCCTCTCTAAAATTCTAGACTCTATGTCTTCGCGCTGACTAGCTCGCCTAATATTGTCTTGTTCACGTTCGTTTGCCCTATAGACAGGGTCCTGTCTGCGCCTCGATCGACGCGAAGTTTTTTCAATTTGCTCTACTTGTCTAAACGTTGAGTTTCTTCGACGAGAAGAAAACGAACGTGAACAGTTCAATGCTCGGTTGAACTGTTCACGTTCGTTTTCTCTGTAAGCAGGGTCCTGTCTGCGGCTCGATCGACGCGAAGTATTTTCAATTTGCTCTACTTGTCTAAACGCCGAGTTTCCTCGGCGGGAAGAGCGTTGAGCATTAAACAGGACTCGTTCGTTTTCCCTGTAAGCAGGGTCTGCTCTGTCATTTTCAGATCTTTCAACATTGAGTCTTTGGTCCCTTTATGATGCTCGCTCCTGTTCAGTATACTCTAAATTTGCCCTATTAACCTGGTTTCGAATTTTACGTCTCTGAGACCTACTTGAAACTGTGCTCCTATTGAGCCTTGGCATTTTCAAAATATGACAATAAATGATAAAATATATATAAAATAATATGTGATAATAATATAATAAACTAATAATAAATATAATATTAATTTATTAATAATAAAAGATATAGTGTGTTATATAAAAGAATTGAAAATGTAGAATATAAAAAGCTTAATTGTAATAAATATAATAAAATAATTAAAATTGATTTTATATATTATTATGATAATAATAATAATAATTCAATAATAATTTTTTATTTATTATTTATTTATTTAAGTGTAGATAAAGAAGAATAAAAAAGGAAAAGGAAAATGAACTACATATATGTGTAACTTGCGAAATATAAATCCGTTTCAGCAATCGATTAATGTAACCGAAATCGCGAACCGATATTTATGAAGAAACGACCACACTATGAAAGAGTCATCGATGCAAACACACGTACATTCGCAACACACGCGGTTCATATATTTTTAAAAATATAACTAACAAAATAAACAATAAATTTAATTTCTATTATACACTTAAGGTGTATTGCTATACACTTTAACTTGAAAGAATTAAAATTAACGACTTAATATATATAAATCGGCAATCGAGAATCGACAACGATAGCAATAACACCGACTACGCCAATTGCAAGCTGCAAGCTGACTATTAGCACTAAGCATCTAACATATAGAGTATTCAAACAGCGAAAAGTATCGGTCGAGTGGTTTTGGTGGATTATGACCCCCCGGCGAAGTGTTATACGAAGTGTTATATGAGTGAGCATTTCAGTTCTCTTTGGTGAGCAATCCAGAAACAGCAAACAGCGGCATGAAGTCAGTCGCACAACGACAGCGGAACGATAAGCATGCGCGTACTTCTTTGCGCTGTGCGATCGTTTCCATGTGTGCGTGTATGTATGCACGGCCCGCGTATGAATGTATGCGTTGTTAGTGAAGTTTGGCAATAGGCAAATGCTTCGGCCAGCGCGCTGGCAACCTGAAGTCAATTTTGTGTTTCGGCGTTGAAACTGGCCGAAGCATTTGCATGTTGTCAAACTTCACAAGCAACGCATACATTCATATGCGAGCTTGTGCATGCATATACGCACACATTGAAATGATCGCAGAGCGCAAAGAAATGCAGCCGTGCTCATCGTTCCGCTGTCGTTGTGCGACTGACTTGATGCCGCTGTGCGCTTTCCGCGGTTTCTAACGAAGAGAGCCGATCGCTCACTTGTGAAACACTTCGTGTTCAGGGGTCCCAGTCTCCGCAGTGCATCAGATGAGTAGATTCCGCTGTTTGAGCACTCTATATGTTCGATGCTTAGTGCTATTAGCATGCCAGCATTGCGAAATAATGAAAATTAAAATATCGTATCGTAGCGCGAAAATTTTCTATTTGAATAGAAAATTAACTTCCGTTTTATTAATCCAATTTCTAATTAAAATTTGCAAAAGATTATAGATTGGTAGTAAATGCTTTTCCCGTTAAAAATTGATTTGATAATTGTGAGAAATTGCGACAGTGGTAATTGCATTTTTCGAAATTTGTTACGCAATGATGCGATTTGGAGTTTTGTGATGTCATGCGTTTCAGTCGAAACACTTTTTACTTTAACCATGCATGCATTTTTGCTTAAGATATGCACGCATTCTTTCGTGTGCAATGCATCCCTGTCTTTGCATATGTTTCGTATCCCTGTTGATCTAATTTTCATATATTGAAGTAATATATGTATATAAATCTATATTGCACCTGTTACACATAGTGAAGTAGGGTATTATATCTTTATGACAACCGAAAATATATGTAACAGGCAAAATGCAATGTCGACGACCCCATAAAGTACATATGTACATATGTATATTATACTATTAATAGCATTAACAGCCAAGACGATATATGTACATAGTTATGTCCGTCTGCACAGTTGCTTGCAAAGGTTTATTACTTGACATGGTTAGTGGTTTTATTTTAAATTGGAACTCTGCCGACGTATGAAAAAGCCGTGCAGTGGTTAAGTAAATTGCGTCGCAGTCTCTTAGGCAACTTATGCTGGGTTCGAATGACGGCGCGATCGACATTTGTAAAAATGTAGCTTTTGGTCAGTTTTCATAAAAATAAGTTAAATGTTATTAAATATTAATTATTATTTATGTATACTCTAATCTTTGATCCGCAATATATTCAGAACGATATCATAAACTTTGTCAAAGTGACGCTGCTTATGGCTTAGTTGCAGTCGGCAATCGAAAGATAATAGGCAATACGAAAGAATGCGTGAAGCAAACTGACTGCCGTTTGTTTAGAATAGAAAGATAAGGAAAACGCCAACTGGCGGCAGTATGTTTAGAAAAAGGATATGGACAATATCGTTAAATCTTTCACTTCTTACATATCTTTTGTTCGTAAACAATAGCAACGCCAATTGGAGTGTATGTTGGAGTGAGATGCCCATACATGCATTTGCATATGCATAAATGTATGTATGGACGTCCCACTTCAACATATGTGTTGCTATGTTTTTGCAAAATATTGAGAGCAAGACAAAACAGCAACATCCAATATAAATCCCATTGAACTGCAAGCTCATCATAGACAAAATATGAAAAGAGAGAGACGTTATGAAAAAACGCATTGTTTACTTTAGGAATGCACGCGACATATTGAAGTGTAGCTGATTTCTTACTGTTGGATTTACATATATTGTAATTTGTTAAATTCATACACATATACATATGCACAAGCTTTAAAATTATTCCCGACAGATGGCGCTCGCCCACATCCCTTGTTAGATGACACCAGAAGTTGGTTTTATGCTCATACTTTCTTAAATAACTTCTGTGTTTATTGTCCGATCGGATTGCAATTTAGAGTATACGTAGATATTTCATTCAGCTTAGTATACCATACATTAAAGTCACAAAGTTGTATCTTTCATACAGCGCTTATAAATTGAGTTCAAAAATTAAATTATTGATTTGCGGGGGCGGTGGGAGTGGCATCTAACATTTGAAATAAACTTGATCTGCGCCTGGTACACAGAAATCTTCATGTCAAATTTGGTGACTCTAGCTGAGATCTGTGTGTTCATCTGGTCATCCGGACATCCGGACATCCAGACAGACAGACATGGCTCAATCGACTAGGCTAGTGATCCTGAGCAAGAATATATATACTTTATGGGGTCTGCCACGCCTCCTTCTGCCTGTTACATACATTTACACAAAGTTAGTATACCCTTTTTTGACCATTTTCAATGGTCTAAGGGCCGATGGGCCAAGGAGTGAGGCAATGGCCGAGTGCTTAGAGTGGCGGATGCCTGCGGTGGAGTGCGTGTGTTCAACTTCCGGTTGAGGCGGGTGCGAATTTTCATTAATTAAATAATTCTTATTTTATTTTGTTTATTTATTTTATTCTGATAAACTAAAAGAAAACTTACAGTCAAACAAATTAAATTATTTAATTAAATTTCAATAATAATATGATAATCCATGGCCTTGTACAGTCAGCACCTGACTGTAGCGTTAGTATTTTTTTTTTGTGGGTCTGTGTAATGTTGCAATGCTTAAGTTACGGCATTGCACATCTCACACCAATGTGCCAACCAATGTCACAATTGTAGTGGATTCATAAGCTGAAAAACTGCTGCAGTCGCGACCAATGAAATTAAATTGAATCCATCAGCTAAGTGCATTCATGCATGAAGGACTCGAAACAGTTTTCAATGCCAAAGTCAATGTTTTGAAGTGAACATAGTTAAATATAAAATTACGCTTCGTGTTACATTTGTCAGCATAATTTAATCGACAAAGGCATAATTATACCTTAAAAAGTGTTTATAGAAAGTAAACAATTTTTTTCTGTTTTCGTTTTGCTAATACAATCTTAAAAATAAATTAACAGTAAAGATAAATAGTAGATTGTAACCTTCTACAAATAGCGCAACTCGTGACTCAAATTATGCTAACCTCAATGGTTAGTGGAAAATGATTGTTAGCTTACTATTCAGAACTATAAATATTTTTAGAGCTGTCAAACTCCATACAATAATCTAATCCTCGGCATGCCGAGAGTTTCATACACTTGCAGGTTCTTATCTCCCCCGATCGTTCTTATACCAGATATAAACCCCTGATTAAAACGAGAGCAACAGTCGAGCGGCACGCGACAGTGGAATACCCTTTGACCTATGTTCCGGTGTAGTTTCATTTTTTAATTCATGCACATTCACCTATGAAAATCGCATGCTCAGATCAGAATTCTATATCTTTTAGGGGATATTTTAAGGTTTTACAGTTTTGTGAGGTTATGTCGAAGTCCAGACGTGATGGCAAATTTGTGACCTCGGATTCGGATTCAGCGACCAAAAATACATATAACTGCATATGCCGCTTACCCAGATCATGAAGCTATTTTAGACCATGGATTTTAAAAAAATTCATGGTCTATTGTGTTTGTCGGAACGGAAATGTGCGCAACAGGCAGAAGGAGGCATCTCCGACCCCATAAACTATACATATTATGAATCAGTATCAGTAGCCGAGTCGATTGAGTCATGTCTGTCTGGCCGTCTGTCTGTCTGTATGAACACCTGGATCTCAGAAACTATAAGAGCTAGAGTCATCAAATTTTATGACAACATACGTATATATTGCAGTGTCTCAAAATTTTTTTAAAATTTGGACACGCCCCTTCCCGCCTCTGAAAATCAGTAATAACTATTTAAAAACTACAATATTAGCTCAACAACCAAAGTTGTATGTCTTATATGACAAATACATTGCTACGGGCGTTATGTGAAAATTTCATTTAAATCGGACTATAAATAAATGAGATATGATAGGAATTAAACTCACTTTGAACATATATACTGAAGCATTCCTAATTTACGCAAGCATACCGAAGTTCAAATCTAGCGTCAGACAAACAGCATTTTATTAAACTTTTTATTTGCATTGTATGGTAACAGAATTGGTTCACAATCCAGCTTTGCTGATAGGTCAAGCAGTGAGGCAATGGCCGAGTGATTTGAGTGGCTGACGGATGCGGGAGAGTGCGTGTGTTCAACTCCGGGTTTAATTATTTCTTATTTTATTTTGTTTATTTATTTTATTCTAATAAACTAAAAGAATAGTTACAGTCAAACAATTTAAATTATTTTATTTTGTCTGTTATGACATTACATGTTCAGTAAGTTTCCAATTGGATGTTTTCTATTTTGTTTTGCTCTCAATCTTTTGCAATTAGAATGCTAGAAAATAACAGAGATCATAAGCCCTTGTAAAGTTATGAATGTGCGAGTGGGACGCTCATACATACATGTCTGCATATCCACATATATGTATTGGCGTCCCACTTCAACATACATTATTGAACGATTGTATATACAGGGTCCGCCATCTAACATTTTTTTTTTGAACTAGTGGTTATTTTGAGTGTGGTAACACTGATGTTACATCTGATTTGACAGAAAGTTAGTTTTTTCCTTCCGCTGAATGAAAATGGTTGTGTATACGATTGAGGAACGCGTTAAAATATAATTATGGTAATGTTGCAGAATGTGTGCGAAAATTACACACGGAAATGAGCCGTAACAAAGCACCGTCCGCTCCGTATGTGCGCTTTCTCTTGAAAAAAATTGAGAGAAACCGGCACAATTATTGATAAACCAACGCGTGAGAAACCAAAAAAAGTGCGTATTTTGCGGATTTTGGGCCGGCGGCATCATTGGCCCATTTTTCTTCAAAAATGCGGCAGGAGTTGCCGTTACGGTCAATGGCGAACGCTACCGCGCAATGTTAACGGATTGGTTCTTCCCGGAAATCGAAGAGGAGGACTTGGACAACATTTGATTCCAGCAAGACGGCGCTCCATGCCACACAGCCAACGTTACGATCGATCTTGTGCGCACTGTTTTCGGAGACCGAATTATCAGCCGAAATTCTGATGTCGGTTGGCCGCCTCGGAGCTGTGATTTGACACCGTTGGATTATTATTTGTGCGGCGCCATCAAAGACAAGTGTTATGTGGACAAGCCAGCGACAATTCAAGCTTTGAAGGACAACATTCGCGTCGCCGTTGCCGAAATACGGCCGCAAACAATCGGAAATGTCCTCAAAAATTGGGTCGGCCGTATGGCGTACTGCAAGGCCAGCCGAGGCAGCCATTTGAACGAACTTGTATTCCATAAGTAACCGGAAGGATTGTACTTTAATATGAAAAAATAAATTGGATGATCGGATGAACCGTTTTTGTTTTGCGCAGATCAAGTTTATTTCAAATATTAGGTGCCACGGCCACCGCCCCCACAAATCAATAATTTATTTTTTGAACTCAATTTGTAAGCGCTGTTTAAAAGATACAACTTCCTGACTTTAACATATACTAAGCTGAATGAAATATCTACGTATTCTCCAAATTACAATCCGATCGGACAATAATGACAGAAGTTATTTAAGAAAGTATGAGCATAAAACCAAGTGCTTCTGCCAGCTAACAAGGGTGGCGGGCGAGCGCGAAGCGCGAGCGCCATCTGTCGGTATTAATTTCAAAGCATGTGCATATGCATATGTGTATGAATTTAACAAATTAAACTACACAGGA
Source organism: Zaprionus davidi (assembly GCA_018903715.1). Lineage (NCBI taxonomy): Eukaryota > Metazoa > Arthropoda > Insecta > Diptera > Drosophilidae > Zaprionus > Zaprionus davidi. The sequence goes on along the minus strand of JAEIGL010000045.1, from coordinate 40,450 downwards.
ACATAGGTCGAAGGGTATCCCACTGTCGCGTTTTGCGCGACTGTTGCTCTCGTTTTAATTGGTTTAATTTAGAGTTGAGCATGGACCATGTATTCTTTGTCATATCGTGACACCACGGGCGCACGCGTGTGCGTGTGCAAAATTAAAATTGTGTCCATGGGCGTGCGTGTTCGTGTTTCAAAATTCGGCACGAAATAACACGAACACAGTATTTTCCCTATCTGGGCAAATCCCTAATGACCGTAGGACAAGATTGTCAAGTTCTAATCTTGACAAATTGTTATTTTTATATAAATATATGTAATTTTTTAATCTAAAGTCAATGTGAAGTTCTTTAATTTTAAGTTATTTTCAAAGAAATATCATGAATTAATGAATAACAACACAAAAAAAAAAAAAAAAAATCGTGTTGGACAGTGTTGGGAAAATTTTTGAGCGTGCGAATTAACCAAGTCCCGAACGCGTGATGGAAAAAAAATTTATTTTTGTAGAAAAGAACTTCCGTATTTATTGAATGCAAAATTAAGACTAAAGTTACAGATATATTCTTAAGCTAAAGAAATGTCAAAGCCTCTGTCTCGTGGTGAAATTAGGATTTGTTTACAATGGAGCGTGGGGACGCAGATCGTGAGAGCGTTGTTTATGATACGGTCTTGATCGAGAATTTGGTTGACAGTTGAAGCGTGTTCTAATTAGGATGGGCGATAAGTGACCAAGTGGTCAATATTTATGTTATTGAACTGCGCAGTTTAATAACTGCCTCTTGGAAAAGATTGTTTGTTCAAAGAAAAGCGCTGACAGACTTCGGATATTGTTTATGCTTTTAAGAGACTGGCGCAAGAGGATAGCGCTAGAACAAAAGAATGGGTTCCCGAGTGGCTATGAAAACTGTTTATAATTTCCATATTGAATATAGAGGGTGATAACTTGCGTGTTCGTGCGTACTGAAAAATTTAATTTTCGTGTCGTGCTGGGTCGTGCCGAAAAATTACAGTCCATGCCCATCTATAGTTTAATTACAGTTTTTAAGTAGAAATGATTTCTTTTATGAACCTATTCAGAATAATCATAAAACATGGCTCAAAAGCGGATATTCAAAAGGAAAACTCGTTTTTTATTAAATTTTAATATAACCTGATCTAATATTAAAAAAAGTTCAAAATTTTGGAAGTTTTTCAAATTTTTTTTAAAATAGGTTGAAATTTAGACGTGATTGGGTGTTTTTGACATTGAATTTAGATTCATAAAAATGAACTATCATATAGAAACATATATCGCATGACCCGATGTTCTCCAATTATTTTTTGGAGTTTCCAAAATTTTTCGAGTTTTTTGAGGCAAAGTCGAAACTGAGATATGCTACGTAAATTTTGAATTCGGATTCGGACTAAGAAGGCCCAATATATGTTAAAACATATATCGCATGACCCAATTTTTTTGGGGCTTCAAAAATGTTTCGAGTTTTTTGAGGTAAAGTCGAAACTGAGATATGCTACGTAAATTTTGACTTCGGATTCGGACTAAGAAGGCCCAATATATGTTAAAATATATATCGCATGATCAGTATTCTATATCTTTTGGGGGATATCCAAAGGTTTTTTAGTTTTTTGCAGACGTGTTGGAGTATGACCCCGGATTCGCTTTCAGCGACCCAAAATACATATAACTGCATGTGCCGCATACCCAGATCATGACAATATTTGTTTTTTTTTTTTTTTTGGGGGGGCTGTGTTATTTATTCCGATCGACCAATAAACACAAATGTTATTTAAGAAAGTATGAGCACAAAACAAAGTGATTTTGTGTGGTAACAAGGGAGGCGGGAGAGGAGTATAATTTGAAAGCATTTTTATAGGTGAATTAAAAAATTAAACTACACCGGAACATAGGTCAAAGGGTATTCCACTGTCGCGTGCCGCTCGACTGTTGCTCTCGTTTTATTCAGGGGTTTATATCTGGTATAAGAACGATCGGGTGAGATAAGAACCTGCAAGTTTGAAAGCCTCGGCATGCCGAGGATTAGATTATTGTATGGAGTTTGACAGCTCTAAAAATATTTATAGTTCTGAATAGTAAGCTAACAGTCATTTTCCATTAACCATTGAGGTTAGCATAATTTGAGTCACGAGTTGCGCTATTTGTAGAAGGTTACAATCTACTATTTATCTTTACTGTTAATTTATTTTTAAGATTGTATTAGCAAAACGAAAACAGAAAAAAATTGTTTACTTTCTATAAACACTTTTTAAGGTATAATTAAAAGCGAAGACCATTTCGACTGATAAAACAGAGTTAGCGTGCCGATTAGAACTTTTAGAAGGGCCCTTAGAAAATTTGTGTGTCGTCACAAGGGCATAATATATAAATGCATCCAAGCCAGCATCAGAGCCAAGAAATGAACATAATTGCTTCGTAGTTTCGAGCCCATGATCTTAGATGCCGAAAATGCCTTTGCCAAAATTTAGTGGCAAACATTCGAAGTACAAAAATTTTATGTGCCTGTTTGAAAGTTTAGTCGATGATGACAATTCCTTGTCAAACGGCGAAAAGTTTAATTGGGGGTAGTTAAGCCGGTACCAATTAACGGATTGTAACTATCCAAAGGCCCTCTCTAGTCTCAAAGCAGTATATGACAACAAATGTCTTATATTCTTTGATACAGTTTCGCAATTGTTTGACATGACAAAACTAACTCCATCGAATTTGAGATCGTTGTCGTTGTTAGGTAACGATAAAGGCATTGCTAGTGCAATGATACCAAATCTCGTTTCGAAGAGCAGCTTGACTAAGATACGATGCCATCTTGTGAAGATTGTGCTAGACAACTCAATAAAAGGTATCAGTATTTGTCAGCAGAAGAGTCAACTAGTGACAAAACAAAGTCGGGAGTTGATAGGTATACTACTCTTGCTCAAGGTTAGATAACCACACTTCAAGGGCATGTCGCAAACAATGAACAAATTGTTCTCGCCACAGCTGTCGTTAATGTAAAAGACAAATTTGGTCAGTTGCATCCTGCACTAGCCTTACTTGATACTCGACTAGGAGGACGTTTGTTATACGGGCCTCTCTCTTATGATGTTAAGTTTCCGCTTTTAATGACAAAGAAGTCAGAATTTATTCAACTGTTTGTCAGATATTTGCATCGTAGGCACTACCATGCTGGTCCAAAAGTTCTAGTTGGACTTTTGAGGCAGCAAATTTGGGTAGTAAATGCTCGAAGTTTGTGCACTGCAGTTGTTCGGAATTGCGTACACTGTTTTCGATATAAGCCAAAATTGTTGTGGCAGATAATGGTAAATTTGCCTGCTAATCGCCTTCGAGAAGGTCGGCCATTTAGAGCATTTGGAGTAGACTTCTATGGGCCGATCTGTGTTAGCTATAGGACCACCTGTAAAAATGTATGTTGCCGTTTTTGTTTGTTTTGCCTTATAGGCGGTTCATTTTGAACTGGTAACCGATCTATCAACTGATGCTTTTTTGAACGTTTTTAAAAGGTTCATCGGGGACGATGTTGAGTGACAACGCGACGAATTTCGTTGGAGAGAGCAATGTGCTGACGAGGTGAGGCTGATGGACTTCGCAGCGGAAAGAGGAGTGCATTGGAAGCCCACACTTCGAAAGTGAAGTCTGCCAAGCACAGGCTCCTGGGAGGAGCGAGCAGCGCCAACCTGACGCAGGACGAGCTCAGCACGCATCTGGTGGACGTCGAGGCGCTGCTCAACTCCAGCAATGCAGAGGTGCTGACGCTAGGCCACCTTCTTATCGGACAGCCTTTGTTGGCGCTGCCTTCAGGATCCGATCCAGACGAGACCAACAAGGCGAGACCAACCAGGTCCAAGCACTACCTGCTCAGCCTCCAGCAGCGAGCAAAATGGGCCAAAGGCGAGGGCAATCTCGAGGAAGGGGCGATCGTGCTAGTGCACGACGACAAGACACCCCCTCAGCAGTGAATAACCGGGCGCGTAACGCGCACAATTCGAGGGGAGGACGGCAAGGTCAGAGTGGCCAGTACAAGCTGGCGCCCAGTACACAAGCTGGCTCTAATCCCATTGCTTGAAACCCGGAGCTCTTTAACGGGACCGGATTGATGGAGCAGCATAGACATTAGTTTTATTATAAGTATTGTAATAATTGAATTCTGACATTGAAGTCATAGGTTAACATAGATTAAGAGAAGTCATCCCTTAGCAGCTCGGACACCGGTGCGTGGATGTGTGAAGATTGGGGTAGACATCTGCGATAGTAGTTTATGACCCTCAAAAACCACCAAGCTGGCTGATAGTTTCTGGATGTGCATAATTCAGCTTGACATCGATGCGAGAGGAAGGTGGTTTGATGCCGTGCTCGTTAATCGTGTAGCTGTGAAAATTAACTTGTGATTGCGCTAATTGTCTTCTTCCATGGGAAGTTGATAGTACGCCTTTACCAAGTCAAGCGTTGAGATGACTTTGCTTTCATTCTGGTGTTCAGTGAAATCGTTAATGTGCGCAGTCGGATAGCGATCAGGTATCGTAATTAAGTTGAGCTTTCGATAATCGCCGCATGCCCTCCAGCTATCGTCTTTTTTGATGACCATGTGGAGTGGACTGGACCAAGAACTTTTGGATGGACGACATATACCTTGTTCAATCAGAAAATTGATATCCTTTTTGGCAGTGGCAAGTTTGTCTCCAGATAAGTGTCGTGGTCGGTTAGAAACAGATGTTCCATGTGTTTCGATGTGTTGTTGCACATCATGTTGCTTTGAAGATCTTAAGCAAAAGGTCATGGAACTTTGAAATACCCTGCAAAGTGGAAACGGATGTTTGATCCGCCTGTGTTAGGCACGCGGGGGTTGACAATCCTGTGATCGAGTCAATTAGGCGTATGGTTTTAAGATCAATAAGAAGCTGGAATTCGGCCAAAAAGCGTGCTCCAATTATAACTGTACATCTGCGATGATGAATGGCGAGGTGAAGTTGCTTTTGAGATCCAAGTCCAGTCTTGTGATATGTCTGCCATAGGTGTTTATGACAGTCTGCTTTGCTGCATATAGTGTTAGATCGGCTTGAGTGGTTTTCTGCTTAACCTGCGTGAGAGATATGACTGAAACCACAGATCTAGAATCGATGAGGTATCTGATGTTGGAAGTACGATCGGTGACGTGTAAGCGCTTCTTGCGTAGACCTGCTGACAAAACTGGTGGATCGCATCTGGTGTCCTGGCTGCCGCTGACTAGCGTGTCAGGCGGCAGCTCCTCTAGTTTAACGACGTATAGCGTGCGCAGGGAGGACGGCAGTTGTTAGCCTTGTCGCCAAAGCGCTTATGGTAGAAACAAAGATAGTCCGGTGCTCCTGAGGTCTGTTGACCAGAAACGTCCGATGGTCTAGAGCCACGAGATGTACTGCGTGATCGGGCGCGTGATTGGATGCGCTTGACATCCTTTTTTAATGACACGTGACATCTTGTATGAGTGAACGTAAGTTGTCGGAAAGCTCCTTCAAGCGATCTGCAGAAGAGGCTGCGTAAATATTTGCAGGTTTTGCAGGGGAAGCAAGTGTCGGAGTTGCGCCGATGGCAAATGAGGCGTTCGTTTCATGGCTACCAGCATTTTGTATGCGAACCTTTGCTAGCTTGTCCAAGTTTCCTTCCATACGGTGAGTAGCGGTCGAATTGAGGCTGGCATTTCAGCGAGGAATAGTGTGTGAATGATGTTTTCACTGCCATGATCCGGAGCCAAGCGTCGCATATTTGACAAGATCTCCGAGGGCTTTAATCCTGTGGCACCTCCTCCTTGGAACAGTCGTCGCAGCTTTGATTCGGGCGACTCGGCGAACTTCTGCATCAAACGAGTTTTGATCGCTACGTATTTGTTGTCTACAATTGAGCTAAAAATTAATTATTGATTTGTGGAGGTGTTGGGCATGTCATTCAACATTTGAAATTAACTTGATCTGCGCATATTATATAGAAAACTTCATTCCGACTAGCTGCGATCTGTGTGTTCATGTAGTCAGACTGACATCCAGGCAGTCAGACGGACACGGCTCAATCGACTCGGCTAGCGATCCTGAGTACAAACTTAGTACGCCCTTTGTTCTGGTGTAGTTTTATTTGTTAAATTCATACACATATGCATATGCATAGGAAAACCTAATTTTTTGATTTGTGAGGCTGCAGGCATAGCATCCAACATTTAAAATAACCTTGATGAGCGCAGAGTAAATACAAACCTTCATACCCTTTTTTGAACATTCTTAATGGTCGAAGGGTATAAAAATGATTGATCACATTTGATATGTAGAGGAAAAGAGAAATGTTGTTTTTGAAAAAAATTATAATAGTTGAAAGTTCGATTGTAAAGTAAAACGAGAACGAAGGCTACCTTCGGCATGTCAGTGGTGCCCACCCATGCAGTTGCGTTTTAAAATTGCGCGAAGTTTGTTAAGTTTTCTCGTTTTGCACTCAACGAAAGGCCGAACAGCAATGCTGAAGTCACACGAATGTGTTTACACTAGTACGTGTATCTGCAGAACTTGGGCAGAGGCACTGCCTATTCACTGCGCATGGGGCACCGATGCTCTATTTCCTTGCAAGTTCTTATATCCGTTCCAATACCAGCGATATATATATTTGTGCAAAATATTATGTCCAACTTTGACTGGCACTGATAAGTTACGTTATTTCTAAAATTTAAACTGGTATTCATACAAAAACCTGTATTTTGGTCGATTGTTGCAATGGCATCTACAGTCCGATATAAATTTGGTTGCAATATCTTATCATAAAACAAAAATTGACTTTATAGGTTCGGAGATACGTACACCTCGTACGTCCCGCCGGAATCTAAGGTCCTTTCGACGAAGACGGGAACGACTGCTGAGCTGTGTTAGACCTTCCGCTAGGTGGTTACGGTGCGAGGATAGCTTGCTATGGTATTTTTCCTTAAGTTCCGTAATTGCATTGATAACTGGTGGAATATTTAAGTCTCTTTGGATGTTTTCATTCCGAACGTACCACGGTGCCCCAGTGGTGGTTTTCAGAATCTTTGACTGTGCTCGCTGTATGATGTCAATATTGCTTGCTCACATAGCTGTGATCCATAGGTCCAGATATGTTTTAATACGGAATTATAGAGTAAGACCTTGTGGTCTAGGCTGAGCGGAGAGCCAGCGTTGATAAGCCAGTGTAAGTTGTTGGCTTTAAGTTTAAGTTAAATTTTTTTGGCTTCAATGTGCCTGCGCCATGTGAGTTTTCTGTCAAGGTGTACTCCTAAGTACGTTTCCCCATCTGATCTCGGGTGTGGTTGTTGTTCAGCAAAATTGGTGGGTAATCTTGTCTGTTTAGCGTAAACGTCACGTATTTGCATTTTCGCTCATTTACTTTGATTCGCCAGTCAGAGATCCACTTTTCAATGTCTAAGAGATGCAATGCCAACTGTGCTGTAGCTTGGATTGGGGACCTTGAACGACTAAAGATAGCTGTATCGCCGGCAAACGTAGAAACCGTTAGGCGACTATTTGTAGGAATGTCAGCTGTATAGATGAGGTATAAAGTAGGACCAATAACGCTGCCTTGGGGGACTCCAGCGTCAATTTTATGGTCAGCGGAAGTGGCTGTGTTGCACCGCACTGCAAACTTTTTGTCATAGAGATATGACTTAAGAAGTTTGTGGGTGCTTTCGGGTAAGGTTGTTTTAACTTTAAACATTAGGCCGTCAAGCCAGACTCCTGGGGATACGGCTGATTCACCTGCTCAATGTTTTCGTGGCTTTCACGAAAGCCAAATTAATGAGCTTGGATTTTGTTGTGGGCGCTCAGATGAAGATTAAGTCGGGTTAGCAGGCATTTTTGGAATAGTTTCGAAATACATGAGAGTAGACTTATTGGTCTGTAAGATGAAGGAACTATGTGGTTCTTACCTGGCATTGGAATCATTATGATAATCGATCTCTTCCATCGTTGTGGAAAGTAACCAAGTTTGGTGATGGCATTAAAGAACTAAGTTGTGTATCAAAATGCAGAATGTGGCAGCTCGATGTTCCTTTCCGGTGTTATAAGGTCGCAGCCAAAGGATTTTTTCGGGCTGAGATTGTCTTTAATAATATTGGTTATTTCTTTTGAACGAAATACAATTGAGGTGTGTTGTTGGTGGTTGCAAATGTGGTGGGTCTGTCTGCATCACTACGGGCCCAGTCGCCTGAGGAATTCCTTATCGATAAAACGGTTTCAGTCGGTGGGCGAAGAGTTAAGTGGGCTCTCCACAGTGACTTATGTTGTCTGCCTGTTGGAGTAAGTTGCTCTATGTATCGGTACTGAGCGTGTTCCTCCTCTTGTTTCGAAGCGTTGGCCAGTTTCCGTGTGGCTATTTTTAGTTTTTGTTTTGCAGATGGAGATCTGGAAGATTGCCATTCTCTACGTAAGCGTCGTGTTTCGTGGACGAGTTGCTCGATTTGTACGTTAGTCTTTTTCGGATTAATGGTAACGTTCGTGATTTTGGGTGTTGCAAAACAAGTTGCTGCAGTAAGAATGGATCTCAGTGTACCTGTGCAGCTCTCAATATCAGATTCTTTGCTCTTTCGGGCTTAGTTCAATGTGTGAACTTAAATCTTTTTTATACTTGAGTTAGTTTTTTTTGTGTGAAGTCATACGGCCGCTAGTGTGAGGTGAGTATTGTCCTCCCACTATACTATGCTGATAGTATATTGTAGTATGTTGATAAATGTGAACTGAAGATGATTTTCAGCAAACTTTTTGTAAAAGTAGTGCTTCATACGGTTCCTTATAAGTATACCGGTCCCACCGTGTGCTTCACCATCGGGGTGGTTTGTACCATAGAAGTGGAAGTCTCTCATTTGAAAATTGTATTTGTTTGTAAGATAAGTTTTCGAAATAAGCATTACATCGATGTGCTTCTCGTTCTCGCGAGTTCTTGCGAGTATGATTAAGCCTTTATTTCTCGTTTCCAATGCTTCTTCCGACATCACGTCAATCGGAAGTGGTACACTTTCTATGATATCAGCTCCATGTATCAAAATTCTGTGTACTGAGCTTGGCATATAAAACCATGGATATTCCCCGATGAAAATTTTAGCGGCTCCTAATGCGTATTTGCGGAAGCTTTCGATGTTTATTGAATATCCGGAGACTATACAACGCAAAATTATTCCAAGTCGTTTTATTAATTAATGGTTTACACCAGTAATTCTAGCAGATACAACAGAATTTTCAAAAAAATGACGAGCTGTATTTCCGCTATTGGTATTACCCGAGCCTTGCGTAGGAATGTCTACCAATAATGCTAATTCGACCCTGAATTTTTCTTGGATATATGCCTTTCTTTCTAGTAAAAGTTTATCCGAACCACGGACCTGCCACTGTTTAATAGGCAGCCGATAACTTATATGCAAAATGCACTCAAAACATCGTATCCAGCTATGCAAAGTAGATAGACCGAATTCAAATAAGTTTTAATTTTTTGGCATACTTATAATAGCATCGAAACTGTTCATCTGTTTTGGTGTAGCCTTACAGATGCCGCATGTCTGCGTCGAAGTTTCCGCAATTATGCTGAAGACTTTTTCATCAATCATTGTAAGCTGCAATTTGTGGTGAACTGAAAACCGGCTTAATCGTGTGGGCTCAACTCGCAGAATCTGAGATTTCATATTCTCAATTTCGGCTCCAAGAAATCTACAGACTCTTTTGCAAAAACTATTTTAAGTGGTCTATGTACAATATCGCGTTAACGATGGCCGAGGATTTTGTCAAACTACGGAAGTTCCATTAACTAGTTGCAGTGGCACAATACATATACAAAAATAAATGCTCATCAGCCATTTTTAGTTTTGGGTTGCCATTCCCTATAGGCTGTTGGACTTCATTGACTTGACCGCACGTTTCATTTTCAGGCTCCTGCTTGTCGGCTAAGGGGTGGTGATCCTTAAAATGGCCAAGTCCAAGGCCTACAATATAATTTATATTAAAAAAACGTGCTGACGATGACAAACTAAGACGTCGGAGAGATATCTGCAACCCTTCACAAAACAGAAAAAAAGGAACCTATGAAATATCCACATAACTAAACTATGCTCCGCCACCAATAAAACTATTACTTACTTTTTTTATTTATTACAAAAAATAAATGCATACATATGTTGGCCATAAAAGTGTTTATGTGTGTTGGTTAAGGTTGGCACACAGATGTTACGTGGCCAGTTTAGCCCGCCCTGCCTTTGGTCGCCCCATTCCTGTGGGTGCATCTTGGATGGCGACCCCTTACAGAGATTACATTAGTTTGGGTTCAATCATTATAATTAATTTATTCCATTATTAACTAATACACCTAACATTTAAACAATTTAAAATTATAACCTGACATGACACTGCAATATTTAGCTTGTAAATTTGTATTAATAAATAATTTAAAAATAAGGTCTAGCAATGAACATGTAAAAATATAAATAACATCTAAAGTTTAAAACTGCCGATAAATTAAATAAAATTTTTCCCAAAAAAAACTACACTCTGCTTATATTTGTTTTGCTTTGATTTTCACTCCAATTTCTATTCGTTCTACGGGCTAAAACAGCTGAGAGTCAAAAAAATGTGACATGGGCACACTTATAGGTTTCACTCAAATTGACTGAATGGAGAGAGAGAATTGCAATTGAGTGATTCAGTGTCGCGTAGAACTTTAAAAAGTGCGTGTAACGCAAATTCGCAAAAATGATTTTCTTTAATTCCCGCTCGGGTGTGATAAATAAAAAAAGTAAGTAATAGTTTTATTGGTGGCGGAGCATAGTTTAGTTATGTGGATATTTCATAGGTTCCTTTTTTTCTGTTTTGTGATGATTGTGATTTGTTTACAAAAAGTGTTTATGTGTGTTGGTTACTCACTTTGTTTTTCCACATCCCGCGACGAAAGCGCTTTCAAAGAGCTGCTAAGAAAAAAGAGTTATAATTTACATATGCACAACCACAAACCACCCTTGAAATACCAACGAAATTAACAGCATATGTAATTATGTAAGTTATCACCCTCAGTTACTTAGCGTTCCTTATGTAAATTGTAAACAACTTTTCATAGTCTTTTCGGACTCTTGACAATTCATTCTCAGCTCCTCATATTTCGCTATTTTAAACAATTTCCATTGAGTCACGAGTAACTCTTCTTGGAATTAATAAACCACCCACGCAGCTTAAAAAAGCCTAGAAGCTTTGACATCTTCAAAGGCTACTTTGGCCTCAGAACAATATTGTAACTTTAGTCTTAATTTTGTACACAGAAGAAACGGAGTTGTTCTCCACAAATAAAATATATTTTTTTCAAACTCCTAAAAACGGTTTGATTAATTTGTATGCCTATGCGCTTGCATATAGGTACATAGTTACATAAAGTTATATGTTTTAATTCTGTCTCCTCTTTCGCTCTGTAAATTTTCTTCTTTGTCTTCTGAGTGCTTTGGTGTTTATTTTTTTCTCGCGATGCAAACTCAATTCACTCAACTCAAATCATTGACCTATATTTCGTGCCCTACTTAAAACAGCTGACAATTTACAACAGAACAAATATAAATTAGACGGACAAATATTAGAGAAATTTTTAATAAATTATTTAAATAGGGTGGACAAATTTAAAAAAATAAAAAAAATTTTAACTAAATTAAATTTTTTTTAAAAAATGGAAAAATTATTTAAAATGTTTTATATGTGGCGCTAAAATGGTTATTAAATTCGAAAAAAATATGTTTTCTATTATCTGACGTGTTGGGCGCTATGTTTTTGGGGGGAGTTACTATGCAATAAATATTAAATTTTTTTGTTGTTGTTGCTGGTGGTTTAACTGTGCCAGTCAAGAATTTCCCTAGCCGTCGTGATGGCTGCTGGGATTTTGGCGGGAGTTAATGTGCAATAAAATTTAAGTTTTGTTTTTTTTTTGTTGGTGCTGGTGGTTTAACTGTGCCAGTCTCTGACTAGCCGTCGTGATGGCTGCTGGGAGCAGGGGTGATGATGCCAAATTTCCTGCTGCCGAAATAATGCACGCAGTCGCGGCCAATAGAGACCGCTCGACCAGCTGCAGTATAATCGGCTGCCCTTTGTCTTCTGGCAGTCCAAGTGGCGTGACCTTTGAACTCCTGGGTCCAGTTCTGCAACCATGATTTTGTCAGAATTTAATATAACAAATTTGTTCTTCTATTCCAGATCTTATCCGGACGACTCACCAGCAATGGATACAGGTAAGTATTTAATTAGTTTTTTTCTTCCAAATCACTAAACTGGACACTACAATTTTTTTAAAATTTTTTTACTTGCAGATTTAACTTGCACTCACAATGGTTGACTGGAAACGACTGACTTGGGAAAAATGGCAGAGTACCGCTTGGACCCAGCGAACGATGGCCTGCCATGTTAACCTCGCTCTCTTCGTGCCTCAAGATCTTTGGCAACATCCCGGATAAGTAGACATACAAACTTTAACCATAGATGGCGCTTTATTAATATTTTCTTTTTTTCGTTACAGTTTGAACTGGACGTTACAAAAAATGGAGAGGATCGTCGGAACCCTACGAGATGCAGGTCATGACATTCGGAGCAGCTTGTTCTCCTTGTGCAGCGGATTATGTGAAGCTCTTCAACGCTTCGCAATATAGTAGTACGGATCCGCGAGCAGTCCTTGCGATAAATGAGTATCACTACGTGGACGACTATGTGGACAGTTCCATGAGTAAGGACGAAGCTGTCGCCGTTTCGTCACGGGTGAGAGAGATACACGCAAACGCAGGATTTGATTTGTGTCGGTTTTCCTCCAGTTCTGCAGATGTGGTCAAGGCTCTGAACCCACAAGGATCCAACACGAAAGTTAAATGGAGCGAATCCGAAGAAAAAGTATTGGGAATGTACTGGCAGCCGGCTGCGGATCACTTCAAGTTCATCAAATACCATCAGGTACCCAGCAGTGTGATGAATGGGACAAGCGTCCCTACCAAGAGGGAGTTTCTAAGCCTTGTTATGTCCACATTCGATCCGATCGGGGTCTTGAGCTGCTACATGACAACCTCCAAACTGTTGATGCGAGAGATTTGGCGGAGGAGAGTCAAGTGGGATGAACCGCTACCAAATGAATTGGCCGTAGCATTTGAGTGCTGGCGGCGGGAAATGAAATATATTGAAGAATTCCAATGTCCACGCTACTACTTCGGCGCTGGACGTGTACGGACACTGCAACTGCACGTCTTCGTGGACTCTAGCCAATCTGCGTTCGACGCGGCGGCTTATTGGCGGGCCACATACGCAAACGACGACGTGCAGGCACATTTCTTGTGTTACAAAACGAAATGTGCTCCCATGAGGACGATCTCGATCCCACGACTGGAACTTCAAGCAGCTGTATTAGGAACGAGACTGATAGACACCGTTAAACAGGAACACGGTGTAGTGATCAGCAGCTGCACACTATGGACCGACTCTAAGACCGTGCTGTACTGGATCACCAGCACTCACCGGAGATACAAACAATTTGTTAGAAACCGGGTGGCCGAAATCTTAGAGTCCACGGAGGCTTCCCAATGGAGATGGCTACCATCTGCCGAAAACGTGGCAGATGACGCAACCAGGTCGCAACGCCGCGTGGACTTCAGCGAAGGTTCGCGGTGGTTAAGCGGACCACCATTCCTAATGGGACCTGAAGTTTAAGCGATGGACGCGATCCACAGACCGCTGAGAGGTTCTCGAGTTTCAACCGGCTGGTAAGGACGACAGCATGGATCCTAAGATTTATTCGACGTTGTCGCGGGCAACGCTACGAGCGAGAAGAGCACGGACTTACTTCGGTCGAACGACTTGAAGCGGAGCACGCATTGGTCCGGCTGGCGCAGAGAGAAGCGTTCGCCGAGGAAGCTCAAAGAAGAACGGTTAGTAAGCCAATTATCAGGACTGTCACCGTATTTGGATAAAGACAGTATCATGCGTGCCAATGGGAGGATTGACACAGCGGCGTGCGTACCGTATCACACTGGTTCCTGTTGTATGGAGAGGGCCGCCATAAATACTTATAGTTAAGGTAGAGGCTTGAAACTTTGCACAAAATTTATAGTAGGATAATAAACTATATCATATAGCTGTCATATAACCGATCGGTTGTGATAACAAAAATTATAGACCAAAGAACATTAAGTGGTAGATTTTTGGTTTGAAACTTTAAGAAAGGAGCTTGTTTAATTCTCAGTACGCCCAAATAAACAAAAATAATAAATAAAAAAAACAAAAATTTAATTAGTGTGACGCCGCAATGAAGCGACGCCTCATTATATTTTTGTTAATTAGTATCTAAGTTAATTCTAAATAAATTATAAGATATCTTTAAGCCCGATATACCCAGTAGCATTTCCTTGAGTAGTAACAGAAAGCATAGGCAAAGGCAAGGGCGTAGGCAGAACAGGCGAAACAGGGCACACAGCATAGGAAAACCCCAGGCACTCGGCACCCATGCCCAGTAACGGTGCCTCGGTACCCAGAGCTCGCGCATCTAGTCAGGCAGCAAGGCACATTTTGCACAAACAACGGTGCTTGGGCAGCCAGAACTCGTGCATAGACAACGGCACAAGCGACGGCATCGCGACCAAATTTTCGGCAGCGGCGCCAGACAAGCGGCGACGCTAAGTCTACAGCGACGCTCAGCAAGCAGCGACGCTAAGTCAGCAGCGACGCTCGGTCAGCAGCGACGCCCACTGCGAGCAGAGTCGCAGCAGCCAGGCACGATCGGCCGAAGGCAGCGGCGACATGCAAGCAGCGGCGTCGGGCAAGCAGCGACGACATGTACGCAGCAGCGGCGACATGTGCGTAGCAGCGAAACGAAAGCTGCGAAAACTAGGCCAAAGGCAGTCGATCGCGAGCAGCTTACTAAGCCGGTAGCCAAGCTCTCCCACGGGGACAAAGTAAAAAAAAGATAAAATCAAAGTGAAAGTGTCTAGTGCCAGCCCAAGGACCCCAGAAACTAAAAGATGAATCCCGTCGCAGGAGAGTTAAGGTGAGCTTGAAAAATAGTAAAATAGTGAACGTAACGATATAGAGCTAACGTAGATGGTGCGAAGTAGGCAGGAAGGCAGGGCCAAATTAAAACATAAGAAAACCAGCGCTAGGAAAACAATGAGCAAATAAATAAAACATGTTATTAAATATTAAATGAAAACCCACTCGCAGTGATTACTTGAAAATACCCAGTGAAACATTCTTCCCCTCTAGAGCAGTGCGAAATGTGTCGTGTACGTGTGTGCCTGTGTGTGAGTGTGTACATGCAGTCTCGCTTTCTGGTATGTCGGTCCTCCGCTGGCCAGCAAGCGATTCTGAGCGTACACACGCACAGTTCGCGTCGTGAGTGAACGTCAGTTGACGAGTGGGTGTGCGAGCGTGGGCTCTAACAAGTTGCGGTGTGGTGGAATACACCAGCGAGCGACTTGTGGGAGTACCGGCGAAGATACCTGCGGTCACGGGCGTCCCGCACGACCGACGGCCACTCGTGATTGGTGTCGTGAGTGAGGCGCCAGTTGGCAAGTGGGCACGTGAGCGTGTGCTTTAACAAGTTGCGGCGTGGTGAAATACACCGCAGAGCGACTTGTGGAAGTGCAGGCGAAAGTACCTGCGGCCGCGGGCATTTCCGCACGACCGGCGGCTGATCGTGAGTCGTGAGTGAGGCGCCAGTTAGCAAATGGGTGTGTGAGCGGGACTCGAACGAGTTTGCGGAGTGATGGAATACATCACTTAGCGGCTCGTGGGAGTACATGCGAGAACACCTGCGGTCACGGGCGTGCTGCACGATCAACCGTGAGAGGCGTCGTGAGTGAGCGATAGGCGGCAAGCGAGGTGCGTAGGCGTGCATTTTACCTAGTTGCGGATAGTGGAATACACCAACGAGCTGGGGAGTGCAAGCGAAAGCACCCGCGGCCACGTGCGTTCTTCACGATAGTCAACCAGTCAGGCACGCGTGACACGCGACATTTGCACGTGAGTCACAAACCAGCCTGAGAAAACATCCTTACATTAGTTTAAATTTAAATGTAATCTAATTGTGTGCTATCTAAAAGATCATATACTGATTTTAATATAGTAATATACTCTTTTTTGTGCAAGGGAGTTTTCTTTGGCCAGTAAGAAATGGTTCTGAGCTCAGAAGCAATTAATTTATTAAGTCCGTTTTAGTAGCAATGCGTGACATCTTCCGAGTGTTCTGTCTTCTAAACATTTTAATGTCCTTATTTTTTGATTCTGCAGCTTCTTCAGATAACTCCCCGATTGGCAAAAGTGCATAATTTATCACATCTGGACCATGAACCAACACTTTGTGTAGTGAGGGAGAAAGAAAGTACCAGGGATATAGTTGAATAAGGTCTTTGGCAGTCTCAAGTGCAAATTCTCCAAATTTAGTTACGTTGATTTTGTAACCAGATGCCATACATTGTATCAATGCTGCACAACGGACTATAACATTTTCTTTTATTCCCGTAATTTCGGCTGACATTTTCGGGTTATTGAAAAATGCTCTGGCCGTATTACTATCATTTGAAGTGTCACTTCCTCCGCTTCTGGGTATGTCCACCAATAGACCTTTTCTATGCAACATGACTTCTTTCCCTTCTGCAGTATTAATTCGCCATTTTTTTAAGTCTAGTCTGTATGAGACATGCAAAAAATATTCAAAGAATCTAATGTAGGAATGCAATGGGGATAATCCAAATTCGAAACGTGTTTCATGAACCTTCTTTGTCAAACACTTTTCCAAATTATTCATCTCTGTTGGCTTCGCATCACATATAAAGCAGTTAGACTACAAATTTTGCCATCAACCATAGTTAACTGCAAACGATGTTCAATTTGGATTTGTTTGGCAGATATTGAACATTTTGTTGGCTGTAACAGCTCAATTTTAGTTTTAAAATATTTCTCTTCATTTATAGCTAACTGAGCAGTTTCTTTTTTAAACTGAAATCTCAGTGGTCGGCAGTAACGTGTTGATGAAGGCCGCGATTCTTCCAAATTATCTGGGGGAGCTTAGGATCACCTGCTATCAGTTGTAATGACACGTATGATGTCACAAAAAGGCTGGAATCGTTCATTTCGTTATTGATGACTATTTGCTTATATTCTGAATATCCAGTGCTACCGTGAAATCCCCATTTTCCAATTAGAGCTATGTTGTCATCGAAATCATCTGCAAGACCGCCAAGAACATCATGCTGAAGTCTTACAATCCGTGACGCCGTGTGATCAAGCAAGCTCTGCAGCTCGACTTCAGCTTGTGATTCACTCACACTAATTTTGTCAGGGTAGCTGGATACTTTTGCTTTAAGCAATAGCTTGTAGCTTGGTAAAAAATTAAATGCCAATTTGGTATTTATAAAACTTTGTACTAGCACATATTGATGTTTGCACATTTTTGCGTCAATAAGCAGAGCTAAGACTTCATCGACGATAGCTTTGGTACACATTTGCTTTGTTGGAATGTTAGACGTTCGTAATGCCGATGCAGTAGATTTATTGCTTTTTGACAGCTCAGCAATTCTTCGTCGCATTGTCCTTTTGGATGAATCAACAAAATCACCTTTCGGACGTCCACGCGTGGCTGTTTTACCCGTTTATTGAGGTCTACTCTCGGTGCGTTCTATTAAAATAGATTCTTTTGCATTCAACCAATCCGATTTATTTTGAAGAACAGTAGCTTTTTTTCTTTTGTATTAAATCCAAAATGATACAATTTTTTTACATATGTATCCAATGCATTTCGTAAGCCCGCTCATATCGGGCACATAGCCGATATTTTCAATACAGCTTTGCACATGATCCAACGCCTTCTGTAATTTTTCTGCATTGGTACAGTTATGTCATTAATGTCGAACTAGTCTCTTCGTAGTCGACATTAATGATAATTAATAACAACCAAATCAGATCGATTGAATATATTTTATTAGGTCTTCGATATGATGCGTCAGCTCCGTCTGACGATCTAATTAGAACTGCTCGCCTCTCTTTTACAAGGTTCGGTTAAGCTTATGAGCTTTTATCTAAAGATAAGACTACCAAAGAAGGCATGTGTATGTACGAACGTAGTCGATACATGACTCCCCCGGAGCAAGTTTGAAACAATCGGTGAAAACTTAAGTGTAACAGTTACATTATTAAAGATATATAATCATGTCTTAACTAATGAGTTTTCCATTTCGATTGCGTTTTGATAAATGTATTTTCTCTTAACTTGATCTTTGTAAATTTTTTTTGTATTGTCTTCATTTGAGATGAGATAGTTTCCTTCCTGTTTATAATTATCTATCTGTTTGTACTTAGGGTTTGATTTGCCAACTTTATAATTTTTAACAAATTGGTTATTAAATTCTGTACATTTGTCTTTAACTGGATTACAGTGCATTACTTTATTTGTCATTAGTTTATCTGACAATTTTTTAATCTCCTCATTGCTTAAAATATTATTTAACAATTCAATTGGTTTGGCGTTAATACTTGAGTGAATGCTATTATTATAGTATAAAATTGATTTAAAGACTTTGTCGTGAATTGTATCTTCGTTATTTGGATCAGCTTTGAATAATCGAATGTGTTCGTTTAAGGTTTGATGCAAACGTTCAACATCGGAATTCCCAGTTTTGTGATTTGGAGTTGTTAGGTATAAATCTATTTTGTTTTCATTAAGAAACTGTTTAATGGATATTATATCGAATTCGTTGTCTGCTATAATTTTGCTTGGTTTTCCTAGATTTTGAATTCGATGCTTAATTGCATTTAATAACGAAATCCATGTGCGATCTTTTATATTATGTACTGTTGCGTATTTTGTAAGCTTATCAATTGCGGTGAGATACATTACACCTTTTTGAGGGTACCAAATATCAATATGTATAATATCATTATGTTTTGATGGCGTTTTTGTGATATTTAAATTATATTTAACAGGGTTTCTATCAAACTTAGCTAAATTGCATATTTTACAATTATTTATGTATTTTTGAATTTGATGTTTCAATTTTGGATAGTAATATCTACGTTTGATTTCTAAGAATACCTCATTTATTCCTCTGTGATTATTTTCTAAGTGTTGACATTCAATGATTTTCAGAAGCTCTTCGGTATCAATTATGTCCTTTAATAATAAACATGTTTTCAATATTTTTAAATTCTTATTGTTAACAAAGTATTGTCTATAGACATTTTGAAACTTATTAAATAGGTAATCTTTTTCACAATACACAGCTATTAAGCCTTTTTCTGGGAAAATTTCTCTTATAAATTTTAACATAGTTTCTTCATTACCATTCGTTTTAATTATATGTCTTATTTTATTTTTATACAAAATTTTAGTTCTGTGTGATTCGGCAATTGATTCTTTAATAACCATTTGAATTTTGTATACATTTAGTGAACATTCTGTCAGTTTAATAAAATCGTGATCATCCGATTCTGCGCTATGAATTGTTTGCAATTCATCAACTTGGCTATTAAACAAATAGAGCAATTCCCCCGAAAAATCTTCTTCCAATTCATTAATTTGTAATTCTGTAGGGCCTTTATTGAGTTCAACTATAAAAATATCAGAGTCTTCAAGGTTTAACGTTTTTTCTTCGTCAGTAAGGCTATCTTTGCTTTTTTCTACAATTCTACTTAACCCATCAGCTAAACAATTTTCTTTGCCTTTTATAAACTCAATATTAAAATCGAATTCATTTAATTGGATTTTCCATCTTTGCAATTTTAAATTGGGTTCTTTAAGATTGTTGAGCCATACCAAGGGTCGGTGATCAGTTTTTATTGTAAATTTACGACCGTATAAATAGTATTTGAAATAGTGTGTGGCCCAGTGGATGGCTAATAACTCCTTTTCAATGGTGCTATAGTTTAATTCACTGTCCTTTAGGACGCGGCTGGCGTAACAAATAACTCTATTCTCCTGCATAAGCACAGCTCCTAAAGCATAATTGCTAGCATCGGTAATAAGTGTAAATTTTTTGTTGAAATTTGGATACACAACCACTGGTTCGTTTTTTATTAATTCTTTCAACTTATTAAACGCTTCAATATATTCTACGTCATTAATATTTACTTTAGAATTAATTTTTAAGTATTTATTTATGTGTTTTGACACACTTGCGTAATCTTTAATAAATCGTCTTAGATAATTTGTCATACCTAAAAAGCTTTGTATTTGTTTTTGACTTGTTGGTAGCTGAATTCGATCTATTGCTTCTACCTTTTTTTTATTTGGCTTAAGTCCTTCAGAATTTATTGTGTGCCCTAAGAACTCAAGTTCATCCTTGGCAAATTCACATTTATCAATTTGAAGCTTGACGTTAGCGTTTTTCAGGCAATTAAGAATTGTTGTTAGATGCTCTACATGTTCTTCTATGTGCTTAGAAAATATGAGAATATCGTCCATGTAAACGTGGCAGAAAAAACCTATATATGGGCGTAATAAGTTGTTCATAAGCCTTTGAAAAGTTGCAGGGGCGTTCTGGAGCCCAAACGGCATTCGCAAAAATTCGTAATGACCGTTTGCTGTAGAAAAGGCAGTCTTAGGAATATCTTTTTCATCCATTTCGATTTGATAAAATCCCTTTGCCAAATCTAGGATTGTAAATATTTTGCAACCTGACAGTTTATCGAATATGTCGTCTATGTGCGGAATGGGAAATCTATCTTCAATGGTTTCATTATTGAGTTTTTTATAATCAACGAATAAACGCCATTTTTGCTTATTAGATGCGTCGAGTTTCTTTTGAACGACCAGCATTGGGCTGTTATAGGGACTAATTGAATTTCGGATGATTTTTTGCTTTAGCATTTCGTTAATCTGTTTATTTCTTTCTGCTTTGTGAATTTCAGCATATCTATAGGCTCTTGAATAAATGGGTTTCTCGTTCCGTGTAGGAATTTTATGTTTTATTCCATGTATAAATGATAGATCTTGTCCGTCGTTATAGAATAAACTTTCGTATTCATTAAGAACTGAATTTAATAAATTTTTTGATTTAATATCTAAGTGATTTGTGCGAATCAATTTACTTAAGTTAATTTCGGGTAAAGATTTCGGTAAAGAGTCATGTAAATAAAGTTTAAGTACTGTGTCATTCAGCTGTAACTCTTTTTGGAATAGCTTATATTTGCTTTTAAATCATTTAATATATTTCCGCCTATTAAGCCGTCGAAATGTGAGTGAAATTCGTACTCAAGAAATTCACAAAAGTAATTCTCCATATTGAACTCGTTGAAACATGGAAATCTACACAATGTATTTATTTTAATTATATTGCCCATAGCTTTCACACTAACATTTACATTTGTTTTCCAATTCGGGTGGCATAGATTTGTATTTATTATACTAAATTCTGCCCCTGTATCTATAATAAATAAGAGTGTTTTAGATTGGCATTTAATTTTTATGTAGGGCAACTGTTTGAGGCCTCTGTCTGAAAATTTACATCTGAGTGCCCTATCTCCATTGGTTGAGCAAGTTGCTGACCTTGTCTAAACGTTTTATGGTTTTTATTTGTATTTATACTTCTCATACTGACATCTGAATTATGTATAGGGCTTTGACTCTGTTGTGCCGCAGAACTGGTACTTGGACCTGTCGAATCGACATTTGCAGTGTTTTGCTGCTCCCGGTTGCTATCGCTTTTGGAGTTGTCTAATAATTGTTCATTATTGTTTCTTCTATCATTACTAAAATTTGTTCTAAATGTGGTTTTATTTGCTGTCGGTTTTTTATTAGAGCTATAGAATGTATAATTTTGATGGCGTGCTTCTTCTATTATTTTAAATGCATCGTCTAAAGAGATCGGATTTCTAGCAAAAATTACACTTTTTGTTGGCTCAGGCAAGTTTGCTTTAAAAACGCGAAGGGCAATACGGTTTACCTCGTCTGTTGAATATGTATTGTCGTTGTTTATTAATATTCTATTATGAAGTCTATTTGAGATTTCATTAATTTTATGATAATACACTTCTATTGTTGAATCAACTCTGCAAAGTTTGAGTAAGTCCATTAGCTCGTCACTATCTTGCTTCTCGCCAAAATTTTTTATCAAAATCTCTTTTAACAGTTCCCAACTTGTAACATTACCATGTCTGTGAATTGCAGGTCTGGTTAACCCGGTACATTTGTTCTTTATACTGCCGAAAAGAATGCGTTTAGTGTTATTATCGAATAATGAAATAGTAGGCATAACATTTTCAACTTGTGATATGAAATCAGACAATTGATTTGGATCTGAACCATTAAAAGGTTCAATGGATTTAATGAAACTTAGGGCAAGATTAAATGTCAGTTCTCCGTTTTGCTCCATTTTATTTGCACTTGCTAAGCTTACCACACAAAAGTTTTAAGTACAGTTTTAACGAGATGTACTGATAAGGGTTTTGCAATTCCTCTTTGCTCTATTTACTCCACGTCTTCGATTTTGGTTTCCAGCACCATCCACTGAGATAAGGGCATCCAAAATCTACCGTTGATTGAGAGTTCCTCTTTGCGCGGTGTTCACTGATCCAATATGCGAATTCGTTGACAACAGAATCATCAGAGATAAGGCCGTCCAGAATTTACCGCTGCTTAGACTCCGCGCGATTTTTTACGTAGAAATGTCTCAGGCATTCACTCCTGTGTATGCCAATTGTTTATCCTCGTCGCCAGTTATGTCATTAATGTCGAACTAGTCTCTTCGTAGTCGACATTAATGATAATTAATAACAACCAAATCAGATCGATTGAATATATTTTATTAGGTCTTCGATATGATGCGTCAGCTCCGTCTGACGATCTAATTAGAACTGCTCGCCTCTCTTTTACAAGGTTCGGTTAAGCTTATGAGCTTTTATCTAAAGATAAGACTACCAAAGAAGGCATGTGTATGTACGAACGTAGTCGATACATGACTGTACCTATTTCTGTGCACCAACGATTGAAAATATATAATCGTGTAAAGACACAGCGATAAGATTCACCTTTTAAAACCAAATTAAATAAAGCATTAATAATTATAATTTTAACTCAATAAGAACACAAAACACGAAAGACGAATACACACACGCACAAAAAAGCAAAGCAGCCGCTTTGCAATGAAAATTTAACCTTTAACCTTAAAAAAAAAGACGGCGTTAGAATATTGTAGATTACGCAAACATCTGCAAATATCTGCAGCTAAGTTAAACTCTCTTATTACCTTCAGATTTACACAAATACACTGAAATAGATCACAATGGGGGAATCGTGGGGAACACAACTAAAAGTTTAAGTGAACATAATAAAGACGAACACAAACTGTACAAAAACAGGGTAAACTAAAACTTTAATTTTAAAATAACTACAATACAAATTAGTATTTTTATACCCTTCGACCATTGAAAATGGTCAAAAAAGGGTATACTAACTTTGTGCAAATGTATGTAACAGGCAGAAGGAGGCGTGGCAGACCCCATAAAGTATATATATTCTTGCTCAGGATCACTAGCCGAGTCGATTGAGCCATGTCTGTCTGTCTGGATGTCCGGATGTCCAGACGACAGAAGAGCACACAGATCTCAGCTATTATAAGAGCTAGCGTCACCAAATTTGACATGAAGATTTCTGTGTACCAGGCGCAGATCAAGTTTATTTCAAATGTTAGGTGCCACGCCCACCGCCCCCACAAATCAATATTTTAATTTTTGAACTCAATTTGTAAGCGCTGTATAAAAGATACAACTTTCTGATATCTACGTATTCTCCAAATTGCAATCCGATTGGACAATAATCGCAGAAGTTATTTAAGAAAGTATGAGCATAACACCAAATGCTTCTGTCAGCTAACAAAAGAGGTGGGCGAACGCAAAGCGCGAGCGCCATCTGTCGGGATTAATTACAAAGCATGTGCATATGCATATGTGTATGAATTTAACAAATTAAACTACACGGGAACATAGGTCGAAGGGTATCCCACTGTCGCGTTTTGCGCGATTGTTGCTCTCGTTTCAATTTAAGAACTTAAAATAATGTTTTTACGTGACTGAACTGATTGAAGTGCGCTTCTGTTTTGAAATATTTGCAATGCTTGCAACTGCTCTTTGAAAATGAACACGTGTTTACATATTCAATGCTATTTTTAGAAAGTCCCGTTAGATTTCAAGGAAAACCTGTTTGACATTTTAGAGACAGTTTCTTTACTTTTGGTAACATTATTTTTGCATGAATTTTTTGAATTTTGGCCTATGGAGGGAACCACTGTGTGTATGGGGCTCGCCGTCCGATCATACTGTCCCATAAAAGCACACTGGCGGGGATGATCGTTCAACACAACCACGAGAGGATGCGCCACCAAAACGTGGAGGCCACCATCGGCGAGATTCGTCAAATGTTTTGGATAACTAATGTGAGGAGGCTACTACGGAAGGTGGTGGCTAATTACAACGTATGCAAGTTGCGGAAGGCACGACCGACACAACCGGAGATGGGCCCATTGCCGGAGGACCGGCTTGAGGCTGATGGATGGCCATTTAAGTATACTGGCCTGGACTATTTCGGACCATTTCTTGTCTCAATTGGGCGCCGAACAGAGAAGAGGTGGGTGGCGCTATTCACCTGCCTAACCACGAGAGCCATCCACTTGGAGATGGCTCATGATTTGTCAACGGATTCATACATCATCGCTATGAGAAACTTCATGTGTCGCCGTGGACCGGTGGTTAGGATAAGGAGCGATAATGGAAAGAACTTCGTGGGAGCCGATAAAGAGGCCAGACGATTCGGAGATGTATTTGACCCAGCGAAGATACTGGGCAAACTGTTGTCCAAAGGAATCGAATGGATCTTTAACTGTCCATTAAACCCAGCTGAGGGTGGTGTCTGGGAAAGGATGGTCCAGTGCGTTAAGAAGGTTTTGGAGCACACGATGCAGGAACTTGCGCCCAAGGAGCACGTGCTGGAGAACTTGTTGATCGAGGCGGAAAACATAGTGAATTCGGTCACGCACTTGCCGATCACAGTGGATCAGGAAGCTTTGCTGACACCGAACGACCTGCTGAAAGGAATGCCCGACGTGCCGAATCTTCCTGGAGATGATGGATTGGCTTCCGAGAGATGCACAACAAGGAAGCAGTGGCGTATCGCTCGGATGATGAGAGATCGGTTCTGGAAACGATGAGTGCACGAGTACTTGCGCACACTTGTTCGTAGAGAGAAATGGTGCCAACGTAATGAGCCCATGCGTCGAGGAGACTTGGTGTACATCTGCGATCCGGCCATACCACGCAGGGAGTGGAAAAGGGGGGTCGTCGAAGAGGTGTTCACCGGGAAGGATGGAGTGCCACGACGGGCGTCGGTGAGGACTAGCGATCAAGCCAGACTAGTGATGCGTCGCGCTTCGAAGTTAGCTGTTCTGGATGTGGTGAATGCTGCTGCTTCACGGGGGAGGGGATGTCGCGGAACGGATAAGATGACTATCGATAGTTAGTTAAGTAATTTGTCGCCGATAGAGGGCACTCGGATTTAGTATTTTAATGTATGCGTTTTTATCGTTGTTGTAATTGGTCACATCGATTTAACTAAGAATTAAGCTACGCTTGGCGCGTCAGATCAGTGCGTCTGGCGATATCCAAGAGTGAGGGAAGAGAAACTGCGGTATGTAGACTTGCAACCAGATTTTAGGTTAAAATATGTAATGTCTTGCAAACTGTATTATTCCCATATAGAATAAAAAACCTTTCATTTGTCTGATGCCAATGATCGTTTAAGGCATACCCTGGATATTGTCGTCGCCTCGACAGGGATTCATTATATAACTTATACTTTATTTCTTAATTTATAACACATTTCTTCAGCATATGACATTCGTTACTATAAGCAAACAATCGTATTTCATGATCTGGGCGGAAACTGTACTGAAACTATCAGGAGCAGGCTAGGTTATTTATGTTACAGGTATGATGAATTTATGTATATATGTATATACGAGCTAATAAAAAAATCACGGGATTTTTTTTTTCAAAAATTTTTTGTCCACGGTGCATTGTATTTCATGTGGGCAATTAACACATTTCTCCCAATTATAGGATTCGTCCGATTCGGACTAAAATATCAGCTTCAAGAGCTTGACCAAATCGGCCCTTTTCAGGGCCACCACAAATTTATAAAGATGAATTGATTTTCAATATTTATATACAACATTCTATTGCGTTTTTATGTGCGTCGCGCCGAAATTCTGCATTGCCAAGCAACCGGCAAATTAACCGTTGTAACGGCATAAAATTCCTCATTTTTGTGTCCGTCGCAATTTTTGTTCGAAATAAAACTACATATGTGCGCATCGTTGTGACGTTTTACTAAGAATTTGTCAACAACAAAATACATGCAAAATTTAATTATTTTTAAAATTCAATTAAAAAAAACTAGAAGAGTCCGAGACTTCTGTCATTCACCTAAATTCATCATAATCACCTAAATTCATCATAAATACCCTACCTGTAAAAAAAATGTAAAAAAAATCGGAGCTGAGGGCACATATTTAATAATTATCAAAAAAAATAATTGTTTATTTTTCACTTACATGAAAGGCCTTCCAAAGATGTAGATGTGTGTGTGTATGTTGGTGTGTTTGTATGTTTCGTGATGTTGTATTTTCTGCATATGAGTTCGTTTTTTTGGGAATTGTAATATTTAAGTGACTGACAATAATCTACATTATTATTTTTAATCAATTGATCGGTGATCAGATCGAAATTAACATTTGCGAATTCTCTAGTTTACATACACCGCAAGCATAGCATTTATTTTTCATTTATTTTTAAACAATTGATCGGTGATCAGATCGAAATTAACATTTGCGAATTCACTAGTTTACATACACCGGAAGCATAGCATTTATTTTTCAACGAACTTTGCAATTATAAATATTTCATGATTGGAGTTACACTTTTTTACCCTATTCACTGCTTATGGCATGATTCACACGGAGTATATAAATCCAAAAAAATATAAAAAACCAGTAAGAAAAGCAACAGTCGCGCAGCACACGACAGTAGGATACCCTTCGACCTATGTTCCCGTGTAGTTTAATTTGTTGAATTCATACACATATGCATATGCACCTGCTTTACAATTATTCCCAACAGATGGCGCTCGCGCTTTGCGTTCGCCCACCTCTTTTATTAGCTGACAGAAGCATTTGGTGTTATGCTCATACTTTCTTAAATAACTTCTGCGATTATTGTCCGATCGGATTGCAATTTGAAGAATACGTAGATAATTCATTCAGCGTAGTAAATGTTAAAATCAGAAAGTTGTAGCTTTTATACATAATTAAACTTTTATAATTAAATTTTTGATTTACGGGGGCGGTGGGCGTGGCACCTAACATTTGAAATAAACTTGATCAGCTTATAGTACACAGGAGTCTTCCTGCCAAATTTGGTAACTCTAGCTTTTATAATAGCTGAGATCTGTGCGTTCACACAGGCAGAAAGACATGGCTCAATCGACTCGGCTTGTGATCCTGAGCAAGAATATATATACTATTACATACATTTGCACAAAGTTAGTATACCCTTTTTTGACCATTTTCAATGGTCGAAGGGTATAAATATACAATATATCGGAAGAAAAATATAAATAAATAGTTTTTATTTTATTTTATTTTGACCTCGAACCAGCCACAAAGATAAAAATATACAATAGAAATACACTGACCAAGTGTAAGCAAAGAACAACTAAAACTAGAGAGAAGCCGATGCTTGAAAGCTCCTAGTGGCTGCGCAGTTCAACTTGCGTTGCAAGGGGGGTGATGCACCGTAAAGCTCGATCCCAGTGTAGAGAGAGGCGATGCACACGTAGAAAGGTGTCCAATGGTGGATGTTTCTGCCGCAACAGACTTTCAAGGTGGGAATTTCGGCAATATTGGGTAGAACAAAATTTGGCGACAGCGCTGAGCGCTTCAAGCGAACTTTTTGGTTTTCCACTTTCTATATTCGACAGCCGACACCCATGTCAAGCAGAAGCCTCTGCATACAGGTTGGTTACAAAAGTCGCCGACTGGTGCAGGCTGGGTAACTGGGACTTGCGTCAACCAGGGTATCTAGGGTATGGAGTACAGCGTGCGAATACCCTTCCTGAAGATAGAGAATCGCAGGTTAGAACTAGTTTAGATTGCCTTATAGCCACATTCAACAAAACAGTCAAGCAGGGACCCGATCAGGTTTGCATATGTTGAAAGGACTTGTGGTTTCCACATCAAATAGACAAAATCTCCCGTGAGAAAATACAGGAAAAGTGTAGTGAGGCAGATAAATCAGATATTTTGTATCTTTTCTCTTTATTTCCATCTCCAAACAACAGGTTCAGCTTCTGCAGGGAAAAAACCAAAGGCTTCCATAAAAAATGGCCTAGATTTTCCAGAGCTCCCGGAATGCTTGAAAGGCTTTAGAAAAAAGGCTGATATCTCCCCGCCTTCCTTTCCTGATCATAAAATCTATTGGAAATGCAAATGTTGTAATTTTCCTTCCAAGGCCATTTAATGAAACCGAAGTAGTACAGATTCATCTCAAGCGTATAATGGAGTATAACCATGATTTCATGGCTGAAACCATTAGGCCCTCAAAAATTGCTGATGCAGTTAGTCAACAAAGAGCTCTATAAGAAGGAGGTCAAGCAACCTTCATGCAAAATGTCCCTGTGGAAAACTTGGATATTCTGAGAATTGCCATAGCACCAGGAGAAGGGCAGCGACCTCTGGACATGATAACAGAGAAAGTTTCACAACCATAGTTAGGTCAGAGCTTAGGAATTTTGATAGAAGAAAAAAAGAAAACAAAGGGATGGCTATGATTAGGCAGGTAGGGGTTCCAACTTTTTTTATTACTTTTTCCGCAGCGGAAACTAGGTGACCGGAGCTTTTAGTCTTGCTATGTGAAAATGTAGACAAGCTGGAAGAATCCGAAGAAGAAGCGTTAAGGTTGGATTTTAATGAGAAAGCTCGTCTCATTAGAGCAGACCCAGTGACCTGTGCTAGATACTTTGATTATCGATATAGACAAGTCTTAAAACTGATGAAAAAGGAAGGCGTTGTTTTTGGTTGTCACAAGGTCATCAAATTTTATTGGCGGGTGGAGTTTCAACAAAGAGGCTCTCCACATATACATCGCAAGTTCTGGCTGAAAGATGCCCTCAAGCTCGGCTTAAAGAATGAGTCCACATTTGAGCCTGTCAAGTCCTTTATTGATCAGTTTATCACAACTGATTCTAGTTGCCCAGACGTTGCTCCATATGTGGAGTATTAATTCCACAGTCACGGGTACTCTTGCAGGCGATAAATTAGATCAAAACAAATTTGTAGGTTCGGTATTCCATACCCACCTATGCGTTAAACAGAAATTCTTCTCCCATTAGAAGAAAATGCTTATAATCTTCCCGAGCATCGTAGCAATTTTAAAAAAATTCTAAATCTCCTCGACTTCCCATTTGATCGTGAAACCGTAGATAACCTTAACGAATTTCAAAACTTTTTGTCCCACGATCAACTTAACTTTAGTTATGAGGGCTATATTAATGCTATAAGATCAAGCATAAAGAAACCAAAAGTTTTTTTTGAAGCGATCTTTTCAGCGATCAAGGTTAACGCTTACAATAAGCACCTCTTTTTGTTGCAGCGAGCAAATATGGATATTCAGTTTATTTTAGACCCCTATTCGTACTGCAGCTACGTCGTTAATTATATTAACAAGTCTCAGAGAGGCATCTCAATGCTGATGCGTGAGGCAATCAATGAGATTAAGGATAGTAATAATGTAACTATTAAGCACCAGTTATAGTAACATATACATTAATATTAATAAGTAGTTTAAGTATATATGTTTAAGTTTAATCCATGAAATGGGTTTAAAATAATTCGTTTATTATTTTATTTTTCTTTTTCATTAATTATTTTAATTTCTTGTATTTATAATATATAATTTAATTCATTTCATTGATCGTCTGACCCGATTTCAATTTCTCATAATAGAGCACACCCTAGTGGTCCCACAAAATACATAGCATAACCTTGCCACCATGCATATCCGTGGATGTCGATGGTTGGTCGGACTTCACTTACGATCTCTTGCGCTTTGGGTTATCATAATGAAAACATTTTTCATCGCCAGTGACAATCCGAAAATGACTTCCTTTGGTGGTGTTGAAGCAACATTTCCGACATGCAGAATCGACATTCTACGTCTCTTGGCTTTAATTCATAAGGCACCCAGTTTCCAAGCTTCTGGATGAATCCTAATCATCTGGAAACAGTTGCTTGATCAACACCTAATACTTTTGCAAGTTCTTCTTTCGTCTGGCATGCATCTGCCTCGAGGTATGCCTCCAATTCTTCGTATTGAAATTTTTTTGGGTGTCCGGGTCGTTCTCCGTTGTCTAAGTCGCAATTGCCACTTTTACACCGTGCAAATCACTTTTGGCACTTTCGTTCGGCTAAAGCATGGTCACCATAAACGTCCAGTAAAATACGATGGCTTTTCTTTATGTTAAAGTAAAAAAGAACTGGTACAAATTTCGACATTTTTAAATGAATGAAACTAATTGTTGTTCACGCTAAAACAAATATCTACTGAAAACGACGCGAAATGACAGTACCTTTGAAATGAATATAGCCACAGATAAACACGACACGAAATAATGCTAGTAGCCCTCTCTTAGAAAACCACAAGAATTAATGCATACACCAAATTTGGCATGAAGGTTCTGTGTACCTGGCGCAAATCAAGTTTATTTAAAATGTTAGGTGCCATGCCCATCGCTCTCGCAAATCAATAATTTAATTTTTGAACTCAATTTGTAAGCGCTGTATAAAATATACAAATACCTGACTTTTACATATGTATACTAAACTGAATGAAATATTTACGTATTCACCAAATCGCAATCCGATCGGACAATAAACACAGAAGAAATTTAAGAAAGTATGAGCAGAAAACAAAGAGCTTGTGTCACTTAACAAGGGAGGTGAACGAGCGTGAGGCGCAAGCGCCAACTGTCGGGAATAATTTTAATGCATGTGAAAATGTATATGTGTTTGAATTTAACAAATTAAACTACACCGGAACATACGTCGAAGGGTATCCCACTGTCGCGTGCTGCGCGACTGTTACCTTTCTAGCTAATTTTATCTTGGCGAACATATTATATACATATATGTACACATTAACGATATTATGATGCTTTGGCCCGGCGGACTTACATACATACATATGTATGTCGTTACCCCGAATGCAACGGTACCTCGGTACCCAGAGCATGGCATGTCGACGATCAGTCGCGCCGGAACGGCTGCTGCCGACAGCAAAGTAACTGGACATTGGACTGCGAGTGCTTGAGCAGAAGGCATATGCGAGCAGCGGGAAGTCAATAGAGAGCTTAGGTAAGGCAAGTCATGCCTAGAGAAAAACCAGTCGTTCGACTACCGTCAGGTGCTGACTGTATAAGGCCATGGAATACACAGGCCCCCAAAAAAAAAAAAGTTTCATGATCTGGGTAAGCGGCATATGCAGTTATATGTATTTTGGATCGCTGAATCCGAATCCGAGGTCAGAATTTTGCCATCACGTCTGGACTTCGACATAACCTCACAAAACTGAAAAACCTTAAAATATCCTCCAAAACATATAGAATCCTGATCTGAGCATGCGATATATGTTTTATCATGTATTTTGTCCTTCTTAGTCCGAATCCGAAGTCAAAATTTACGTAGCACGTCTGAGTTTCGACTTAACCTCAAAAAACTCGAAAACATTTTGGAACCCCAAAAAATAATGGGGGGTCATGATCGGGTCATGCAATATATGTTTCTATATGTTTTTAGACCTTCCGAATCCGAATCCAATGTCAAAACCTAAAAATTTTTTGAAAAACTTCCAAAATTTTTACCTTTTTTTAATACTGGATTAGGGTGTATTCAAATTTAATATAAAAATAGCTTTCTTTTTCAATATACCCCCTTTTGAGCATTATTTTATCAGTATTCTGAATAGGTTCATATGAGTACTGATTTATTACGTCAAAACTGTATTTTAACTAATAAAAACATAAACTAAATACGTAATTCCACATATTAGCATAAATGCAGTAATAAATTATCAAAAAAATTAAAAATTTTGGAAATTTTTCAAAAATTTTTAGGTTAGGTTGAAATGCAGACGTGATTGGCTGATTTTGATATTGGATTCGGTTTCGGAAGGTCTAAAAACATATAGAAACATATATCGCATGACCCGATCATGACCCCCATTATTTTTTGGGGTTCCAAAATTTTTTCGAGTTTTTTTGAGGTTAAGTCGAAACTCAGACGTGCTACGTAAATTTTGACTCCAGATTCGGACTAAGAAGGACAAAATACATGATAAAACATATATCGCATGCTCAGATCAGGATTCTATATCTTTTGGAGGATATTTTAAGGTTTTTCAGTTTTGTGAGGTTATGTCGAAGTCCAGACGTGATGGCAAAATTCTCACCTCGGATTCGGATTCAGCGATCCAAAATACATATAACTGCATATGCCGCTTACCCAGATCATGAAACTTTTTATTTTTTGTGGGCCTGTGATATCATTCCAATTTTGTTTAAATTTTTTTTACTGATAGGGCTATATTTATCATGATTTTAGGTGAAAGAATTATTTGGCGGTCGCTTTTAGTTTGTAAGGCGCCAGTCCACAGTGGTTGCCCCATAGGCCAAAAATCAAAAAAACGAAGTATGGCCAAGTTGCTCATAAAGTAGCCAAACCATCTCTAAAATGTCCAAAGATATTAAGATCAATCCGTTTTTTTCTGCCAAGCTAACGGTGCTTTCTAAAAATAGAACTGAACTTGTGTTCTTTTGCTGCGCGCAATTGTACGAAAAGCATTTCACAGCAGACAAATGCACACTTTACAGTAGTGAATCTCCGGTTATTATTGTTCAAATTGTAAAATTAAAAATGGTTTTGAAAGTTAAAGGTGTTTACTTCAATACATTATTTTTGTAATAAATAAATTATTTTTGTAACTAGACTTTTGCAGACAGGCGCTCCAAAGTACTCAAACTAGACTTTTGCAGACAGGCGCTCCAAAGTACTCAAACTAGACTTTTGCAGACAGGCGCTCCAAAGTACTCAAAAATTAAAATCACTAACGCCGTCTCCCTTCATTCCAAAGTCTAATTTCTAGTTACAGCGCTGCGTTTGGATTGTTGTTCTGATCCCGATATTGTGTTTGTATTTTATTTGTGTTCAAATATGTTGTTTTGTTATTTTGTTTTTATTACTCTGTTATTTAATTTACTGTTACGCACATTTTGCGTTTATTCACGACTGGACGTATTTGAGATTTGGTGCACGGAAAAGGGTCTAAATGCACAAAAAGCAAAAAATGTGGCAAATCGCGTACAAAACTTGATTGAAGATATGGAGGAAGTGATAGAAGTTTGCAGAATAACCAACTGCACTAATTAAAAAAAAAAACCGTATTTTCGACGGAATGTGGAAGAAGTAAGGTGAACACTGTCGGAGTACACTCTGAATGGCTCAACAAAATGCTCTATTTGTTATATGAAAATTACATTGAAAAAGTTAATGGTGATCGAGGACGGCCGAAAATTGACTTTGAGGGTTGCTCAACTAAGGACAAAGCGGAGACGGGTAGCTGAAATTTCAAAACTGGACGAGACTGCTGCTTAATAATTGATTAAGCATATAAATAATATAAATAACTACATACCTATGTAGGTTCAGTATAAAAATTGCGAAGGTTCCTAAATCGTCTTGCTTTAAATTGTCCCTCAAAACTTGTTCTACAGTTTGTTGTATATGGAGAAAACTATCGGTGTTGTAGTATACACTGTTACCCCAAATATTTTTGGAAAATTTTCAGCAAAAACCTGCAACATGTGGTGACAGGTTTTGAAATGTCGCTTTCCATTTTGTGAGTTCACTCAATGACCTGGGTCCTTTTGCGAATTCTCTGTCCATTTTTTCATGTAAGGACATCAACTTAAGGGATATATTCCGTTTTTTTGATTAGTTGATTTGATACATGCCTTATTTGTTACCAATCTAACAAAAAATTTACGCATGACTCCAAGATCAATTAAATGAATAAAATCCAGTGGAATTTGAGTTTTTTAATATATAAGGTATGTCGACGAGTCCCACTGACATAAGCTCTAATTTCTATTTTAATACTATATCAATTCCATTTTGCTTATGAATTGGCTAAGAATTTCATCGCAATTATTGCGCTTCGATTTTCCAAAAAATATTCCAACTAGTTCTACCGGTGAATTCCTTACGTTGCACATTGGGCCAGCGAGCCGATTTTTCGACGAAAATTAAAGTTTTAAAGCTAGGTTCTTGAAATTTCGTACATATGATAGTGTTGATGCATATAAAATCATATCCAAGTTTCAGACCGATCTGACGATGCCTACTCTAGCCGCCCATATGAGATAGGTTTCCTCTTATTCTTAATTGTACGGTAATTAATAATGCTTGCACTCATTCAGCAAATGTTTTTAATTAATTTTTTTTAACACATAACCTTAATATTAATAACTAAAAGATAACAATGCATTCAAAATGACTATAAATAAGTATTTTACATTTTAAAATGTTCATAGAAGTCGTGTTCTACATCAATATCTACTGAAAACGGATTTTCAGAGTCAGAATCTGAATCACTATCACTATTGTTAGCATCAAAATCGGGAATATCGTTATTATTGTTCATGTTAACAAAATTTAGCAAGTTTGGTGATTTCAAAAGTTCGATTACGTCTGCTGGTAGGGGTAGTTTATTTTGCTGGCCCAATCTTTTTGTTAGATAGATGCTCGACACAAGAGGATCTGAGGAATCCATTGCTCGTCTTGATGTAGACGGCTTTGGATTTGAAGACAACAATAACTTACTGTTATAACCATGTTGAACGAAAGCCATTTGGTATGCTTTGTCTTAAATCTGGCCATATTTCTATTACAATTTGCCAAATTCTTTTGTATAAAAAAGTGAAAGCTTCTCACTTTGGTGCTGATTTCATCCTTTTTCTCCGTGCTTAAGTCGAATTCTTTCAGTTCATCATAAATCCAACTCGAAACGGAAGATGCGCTACGATTGTTTTGTATGTAGATATCAATCAGT
The DNA here is from genome assembly GCA_018903715.1 of Zaprionus davidi. Classification (NCBI taxonomy): domain Eukaryota; kingdom Metazoa; phylum Arthropoda; class Insecta; order Diptera; family Drosophilidae; genus Zaprionus; species Zaprionus davidi. Next base: position 5,288 of record JAEIGL010000045.1, on the reverse strand, counting down.
TGCTCATAGGCGAACTCAACCACAGCTGTAATATTAAGGATTATACACATCGGAGCAAAAAGGAGCAAAAAAGATTTTTAAAATTAGTTTACATACACTTTGCACTATAATGACACATAATTACTTTTTGGCACAAAATTAGTTATACTCCACAAAAGACGGGTTAGCAGGTTAGCTTTTTCTACTTTTGGACAACAGGAATAAACGCACACAAAAAACACATTAACAAACATGAACAAAATTTTTTTAATACAAATATTCTACATACCTTGGTCCTTCTTTTCCATAATTTTTGTGAAAATTGGTTAAACCACAAAAATTTTGGCACACTCGCAAGTCAACAAAATTTTTCCTGCGCTTTTTAGTTTCACACGCATGCAATCAAACAGCTGACTTAGAAAGGCTGCCAAAATTTCAGGGATGCATCAAAACAACTAAAATCTTTTGATTCATTTTAGTCGAAGTATATACTATTTAAATTTTAATATTAAAACAGGTTTACTTTCTATGAAAAATTTGAATTTTCGTCGAAAGATCGGCCCAATGTGCGTTGGTCAACTTGATTAAAATCGGCCAAGGTTGTGAAATCAACTTTAAAATAGTGGAATAGCATCAATATAGTTGAATAGTTGCCGAAGTGCATTTGTAAAATCGCGAAACATTTACATTATTTTTCTTGGGTACATACACTACGTCAACTGCGCAGTCACGAGTCGGTCTATGCCCTAAGAACCAATTTATTTGATCATCATTAAGGGTATTATTATAACTGTCAAGTTTTGCATTAAGGTCACTTTCGTTAAATATATTTTAAATATTTTCAGTCATTTGCACTTCACTGTCACACAACACAATTTTATTATACCCTTCGACCATTGAAAATGGTCAAAAAAGGGTATACTAACTTTGTGCAAATGTATGTAACAGGCAGAAGGAGGCGTCGGAGACCCCATAATGTATATATATTCTTGCTCAGGATCACAAGCCGAGTCGATTGAGCCATGTCTGTCTGTCTGTCCGTCTAGAGTTACCAAATTTGGCGTGAAGACTCCTGTGTACCTCGCTTCTCGGCCTTATGGCTAAGATCAAAGTGTAGAGCCTTTTATTTTATAAGATCCGTTCTTTGTTTTTTATTTTTTCTACTGTTTAAGAGTAGTATTGCTCGCTATCGGTCAGTTTGAACCTTCATCATCCCATCGACCGGTAGCGAGAATTGGAATTTCATTTTTTTTAAAGTAGTTATTTGCAGTAGGTGTTGTTGTGGTAATGAGCTCCCGGCGTGTGCACGTATTCGCCTACCCCTTTGTGGGAGCCTTCCGGTGCTCCATATGCATGGATGCATCCGGTGGGCTTCCCTCAAGGTCGCTAGGCGAATACAGCACGTACGTGGCGGCATATCAGCACATATCCCGGCGCCACCCAGAAGTGGCCATTATATACCGCTGCCGGGTGTGTGATTCTGATATGCCGCGGGGGATGAGGCAGCTCAAAGCCCATGTGGCCGCGAGCCACCCCGAGACCACTACTGACGCCCACGGAATGCTCGTGGAGGCGGCAGCCACAACCACAACCACCGTCATGTCTCTGCTTACCCCCCCTACCACTACCCGCCCCCCCCTGCGACAACAGCCCAGGCCTGCGCCCAGCCCCGTGGCTTCGAGACCCGGCGCAGGTGGTAGGCCCGCTCCTACTAGCAGGCTCAGCCCTACGCCAGTTCGTGCTGCTCCCCCTGGGAACAGGCCCCATCCTACGCCGAGTCCCGTGGCCACGGCTGCCAGCGGACGCATAGGCAGGGCTGTTGTTCCGCCACCCACTCGACGGTTGGCCCCGAGGGCACCGACTACTGCACAGATACCATCAACAACCACGCAAAGGTCGCCTGCCCGAAACGCACCCCCTGCCCCCCTCGCCACGGGTCAAATAACGGGCACAGCGAGTCGACCGCGGAGAGGCGGCATCCAGCCACCGATCTCGCCCGTCCGCTAAACTCCATCACAGCGGCGGCGTCACCCTCCGGTCTGAGAGGCTCGGTCCCTTCTGCTGCGAGCAGAAGGTCCCCCGTTAGCCTCGGCAGTACCGCCACAGTGGGCAGGCAGAGAACGCCCCGGCCACCGTCGACCTCCCCCTCAGCCAACACACGCTCCATAGCCACACAAACCCCCCCGAAATAATCATCTCATCACCTATCAATAGCCCAGCACCAGAGCCCCTTCACCCAAGAAGAGGTGCTCACACGCCTGAGAAGGGCGCACAGCTCTGCGCCGGGTCCTGATGGTGTCACCTATGGGAATTTGAAAAAGACAGACCCGAAGGCCTCCATGCTCACGGCAGTCTTCAACGCCTGCCTGAGGACAGGTCATGTCCCCGATCTGTGGAAAAAGTCAAGGACTATCTTGATCCACAAGAAAGGGGACAGAACTGACCTGTCGAACTGGAGGCCCCTTTCCATGGGTGACACTATCCCTAAACTGTTCGCGGCCGTCATGGCGGACAGGCTGACGACGTTCCTCACCAACGGAGGAAGGCTCAGCGAGGAGCAGAAAGGCTTCCTCCAGCACGAAGGCTGCCATGAACGTAACTTTGTTCTGGGCCAAGTGCTGGAGGAAAGCAGACGTCAAGGCAAGGACCTCGTCATGGGCTGGCTGGACCTGTCCAACGCGTTCGGGTCGATTCCGCATGCCACTATCATGGACGCGGTCGCTGGTATGGGGATCCCTTCAAGGATCCGGACCATAATTCACCAGTTGGCCACCGGCGCCGCGACCACCGCTAAAACCATAGATGGCATGTCGGATGAGATTCCGATCGAAGCGGGGATCAGACAGGGCTGCCCAGCCAGTCCAATCCTCTTCAACATGGCAGTAGAGCGGGTACTTCGCAAAATTAAAACCGTAAATGCGGGGTACCTGCTCTACGGGAACCGCATTAGCACCTTGGCGTACGCCGATGATCTGGTGCTAATCGCGAGCTCCCCAGAGGAGATGAGGTCCTTGCTGCGTGCCGCGGACGACGCCGCAATAGAAGCTGGTCTGCACTTCAATCCCGTGAAGTGCTCGACCCTGCACCTCACGGGCAAAAATCCTTGCGGAGGGCAGTGCAGACCGGCTTCCTCGTCCGTGGCACGCCAATACCGGCTATGACAGAGGGGGATGCCTACGACTATCTCGGCATCCCCCTGGGTCTAAACGTGGACCAAACACCCAGGGCAGCGATGGAAGCGATAGTCAGGGACATCGCCAAGTTAGATGACTCGCTGCTCGCCCGTGGCAAAAGATTGACGCGGCCCGCACCTTCGTGGCACCGAAGCTCGACTTCGTGCTACGAAGTGGTGCTACGTTGCGGGCCCCGCTGCGTCATCTGGATGCAGCCGTTAAAAAATATGTCAAGAAATGGCTGTATCTGCCGCAGAGGGCGAGCGCGGAGGTAGTATTCACCCCGCTGAGAAAAGGTGGAGCGGGGATACTACCTTCATCTATCTTGGCCGATGTCCTAACCATCGCCCAGGCTCATCGCATGATGTCCTGCCCTGGGGAGGTCGTCTTCCGGATAGCAAGAGAGGGCCTGAGAGAACTGGTAAAACGTAAAATAAACCGGGAGCCATCCGGTGACGAGATGGCCCTCTTTCTCTCAGGCTCCTCTCTATCTGGTGAGACAGCCAGCTTTGGCGACGCCGGATTCTGGTCGAGGGTGAGGATGGCCACCAAAAGGCAGGCTGTGCATCTGGCAGTGCGCTGGGCCTGGAGAGGAGATGAGCTACTGGTCGAGTGTAGAGGCCAAAGAAACCGACCAGTAGCCATCGACTCGAGCTCCAGGTCCCAGCTCATCCAGCAACTGAGATGCGCAGCTCAGGATGAGTTCCTGACCATCCTCTTAAATAAACCCGACCAGGGGAAGGTGGCGAAGCTCTCCACGCTAGCCCCAGTCAGCAACGCCTTCGTACGCAATGGCAGTTTTACCAGATTTGCTGACTGGCGGTTTATCCACAGAGCCCGACTGGGAGTCCTCCCAGTTAACGGAGCGATCCGTTGGGGCAACGGCGACAAGCGCTGCCGGGTCTGTGGATATCAGCTGGAGAGCATTCCACACGTGTTGTGCTACTGCATGCACCACTCAAACGCTATGCAGCAGAGGCACAACGCGGTGATGGATCGCCTCGCCAAGGCTGGTTCACGGATGGGGACCCCCAGTGTGAACTGCCGCGTGGAAGGGGTCGCCGAGGATTTGGCGGCCCTCAGGCCGGACCTGGTATGGCGCGACGAACGGAGCAGGAAAATCGTCATAGTTGACGTGACTGTTCCGTTCGAGAACGGGGCTGAAGCGTTTAATAACGCGAGGGGCGAAAAAGAGCAAAAATACCGCCCCCTAGCTGAAGCCCTGAACGCCTTGGGATACCAGGTAAAAACTGAGGCATTCATTGTCGGAGCCTTGGGCTCGTGGGACCCCAGGAATGAAAGGGTCCTCAAGACTTTGGGTGTCTCCAAGATCTATGCCGGCCTGATGCGCAGACTGATGGTGGCAGACACCATCAGGTGGTCCCGGGACATTTATGTGGAGCATGTATCCGGGATCAGGCAGTTTACCCTGCCACAAGGAGCTCCTTCAAATTAATAACTAAAAAATTATAATAAATAATAAAAAAAAGGAAAAAGGAAAAAATATAAATGAGGAAAAGAAAATTAAACTCAATAACTGGAAAAGTAATTCATAACTAAAAAACAATAATAAACAATAGAAAAGAAAAAGAAAAATAATAAAAAACATCACTCGTCTCTAGCCTGCAACCAATGCAGGTAAACATCTACTGGCCCTGTAAGGGCTTTCTCTCTATAATCTGATCAAGTTTATTTCAAACTTTCTAACTTTAACATATACTAAGCTGATAGTTATATCTACTTATTCTCCAAATTGCAATCCGATCGGACAATAATCACAGAAGTTATTTAAGAAAGTATGAGCTTAAAATAAAATGCTTCTGACAGCTAACAAAAGAGGCGGGAGTTACCTCTCGGGAGCTTGAGGGTATTATTCAAGGGTGAAGGCTCGAAAGAAAACACGTCTGGTCTGTTCAGCTTTTCAGAGTCAAGAGATTGGTTACATTTTTAATTGCTAAGTTTACAGATGCAAATCATACATCACGGCTACATGTTGCAGCTCGGCAGCTACATGTTGCAGTTTGGCGTAGCGGTAAATACGCTGTGGCTGCGGGCGGGCTGCACGGTATTTTGACCGGACATATCCGGTTCGTGGCGGTTTTGAGGGCTGGTGTTGTTTTTGGCGTAGCGACGCCT
>JAEIGL010000169.1:0-34718 GCA_018903715.1 Zaprionus davidi | reverse complement strand
CAAATTTTCAAAATTTCAAAATTTTCAAAATTTCAATATTTCAAAATTTTCAAACTTTTTAAAATCCTCAAAATTTTTGAAATTTTTCAAAACTTACAAATTTTCAATATTTTCAAAATTTTCAAAATTTTCTAATATTTCAAAATTTCTAAAACTTTCAACTTTTCGTACCTCGAAAATTCTCAAAATTCTCAAAATTTCAAATTCTCAAATTTTCAAAATTTTCAACTTTTTTCTCAAAATCTTCAAAATTTTCAAATTTTTAAAATTTTCTAAAATCTTGGAAATCTTTCTGTACCTTCGTGTAACTTCAAAATTCTTCAAAATTTCAAACTTTCAAATCTTCAAAATTTTGAAAATTTTTAAAATTTTCTAAAATGTCAAATTTTTCTGTAATTAAAATTTCAAATTTCCTCAAATCTTCTAAAATTCTTCAAATTTTTCAAATCTCAGTACCTCTTCAAATTTTTCAAAATTTTCAAAATTTTCCAAAATTTTAAAATTTTCAAAATTTTTAAAATTTTCTGAAATTTCAAAATTTCAAAATTCCCCTTTCAAATTTTCAGGTAAATCTTCAAAATTTTCAAATTTCAAAAATAAAATTTTCAAATTTTCAAATTTTCTGCAACTTTTCTCAAATTTCAAATTTTTCTAAAATTTTCAAAATTTTCAAAATTTTCAAACTTTCCAAATCAAAACTCCTTAAAACTTCAAATCTTCCTAAACCTCTCGTAACCTTCAAATCTCGTACCTTTAAAATCCTTCAAAACTTCAAATCCTTCAAAATCCTCTGCACCTTCTGGTAACTTCAAAATCCCTTCAAAATTCAAAATCCCTCAGGACCTTCAACATCTCTCAAAATCTTCAAAATCCCTCTCAAAATCTTCTCAAAATCTTCAAAATTTCAAACTCTTCAAAATTCTCGAAATTTCCTCAAAATCTTTAAAATTTTCAAAATTTCAAATTTTTCAAAATTTTCAAAATTTTCAAAATTTCAAAATTTTTAAAATTTCAAAATTTCAAATCTCCTTTTCAGACCTTTCAAAACTCTCTGTACCTTCAAAACTTTCAAAATCCTCAAAATTCTCTCTGCACTTTCTGAAAACTTTCAAAATTTCAAACCTTCTCAAAATTCCTTCAAAATTTCTTTAGAATTTCAAAATTTCAAATTTTTCAAAATTTTCAAAATTTCAAAATTTTCAAAATTAAAATTTAAAATTTCAAAATTTTCGTACCTTGAAAATTTTCGAAAATTTCTCAAAATTCTTTCGCTAAAATTCTCAAAATTCTCTCAAAACTCCAGAACCTCCGCAACTCCAACCTTCAAAATCCTCTGAACCTTCAAATCTTCAAAACCTCTCAAAATTCAAAATCAAAACCTTCAAAATCCCTCTCAAAATCAAAATCTCTGGGGTCTCCTCAAAACCTCCAAAACTATTGTAACCTTTCAAAATCAAAATCCTCCAAAATCCCTCTCAAAATATAACAAAAATAGAAAAGAAACAGAAACAGAAACAGAAAAACAGAAATAGAAATAGAAACAGAAACAGAAACAGAAACAGAAACAGAACAGAAACAGAAACAGAAACAGAAACAGAAACAGAAAGAAACAGAAAACAGAAACAGAAAACAGAAACAGAAAACAGAAACAGAAACAGAAACAGAAAAACAGAAATAGAAAAACAGAAAAGAAACAGAAACAGAAACAGAAACAGAAATAGAAACAGAAATAGAAACAGAAACAGAAAACAGAAACAGAAACAGAAACAGAAACAGAAAAAAACAGAAAACAGAAACAGAAAACAGAAAACAGAAAACAGAAACAGAAAACAGAAAACAGAAACAGAAACAGAAACAGAAAACAGAAAACAAAAAGAAACAGAAAACAGAAAACAGAAACAGAAACAGAAACAGAAACAGAAAACAGAAACAGAAACAGAAACAGAAATAGAAACAGAAACAGAAACAGAAATAGAAAACAGAAACAGAAAACAGAAACAGAAACAGAAAACAGAAACAGAAAACAGAAACAGAAACAGAAACAGAAAACAGAAACAGAAAACAGAAACAGAAACAGAAACAGAAACAGAAACAGAAACAGAAATAGAAACAGAAAGAAAGAAACAGAAACAGAAATAGAAAAAGAAACAGAAACAGAAATAGAAACAGAAATAGAAACAGAAACAGAAAACAGAAAATAGAAACAGAAAACAGAAAACAGAAACAGAAACAGAAATAGAAACAGAAACAGAAATAGAAAACAGAAACAGAAACAGAAACAGAAAACAGAAATAGAAACAGAAACAGAAACAGAAACAGAAAACAGAAACAGAAACAGAAACAGAAATAGAAACAGAAACAGAAATAGAAACAGAAACAGAAATAGAAAAAACAGAAACAGAAACAGAAATAAAACAGAAACAGAAATAGAAACAGAAACAGAAATAGAAAACAAAACAGAAACAGAAAACAGAAACAGAAACAGAAACAGAAACAGAAACAGAAACAGAAACAGAAACAGAAAACAGAAATAGAAACAGAAACAGAAATAGAAATAGAAACAGAAATAAAAATAGAAAAACAGAAATAGAAATAGAAATAGAAATAGAAATAGAAACAGAAAACAGAAACAGAAAACAGAAACAGAAAACAGAAACAGAAACAGAAATAGAAAAGAAACAGAAACAGAAATAGAAATAGAAATAGAAATAGAAACAGAAATAGAAACAGAAACAGAAACAGAAATAGAAACAGAAACAGAAAACAGAAACAGAAACAGAAACAGAAATAAACAGAAAACAGAAATAGAAATAGAAATAGAAATAGAAATAGAAATAGAAATAGAAATAGAAATAGAAATAGAAATAGAAAGAAATAGAAATAGAAACAGAAATAGAAATAGAAATAGAAATAGAAAAAACAGAAACAGAAACAGAAACAGAAATAGAAATAGAAACAGAAACAGAAATAGAAATAGAAATAGAAATAGAAATAGAAATAGAAATAAATAGAAATAGAAAAATAGAAATAGAAATAGAAATAGAAATAGAAATAGAAATAGAAATAGAAATAGAAATAGAAATAGAAATAGAAATAGAAATAGAAAACAGAAATAGAAATAGAAATAGAAATAGAAATAGAAATAGAAATAGAAATAAAATAGAAATAGAAATAGAAATAGAAATAGAAATAGAAATAGAAATAGAAATAGAAATAGAAATAGAAATAGAAATAGAAATAGAAATAGAAATAGAAAAAATAGAAATAGAAATAGAAATAGAAATAGAAATAGAAATAGAAATAGAAATAGAAATAAAATAGAAATAGAAATAGAAATAGAAATAGAAATAGAAATAAAATAGAAATAGAAATAGAAATAGAAATAGAAATAGAAATAGAAATAAAATAAAAATAGAAATAGAAATAGAAATAGAAATAGAAATAGAAATAAAAGAAATAGAAATAGAAATAGAAATAGAAATAGAAATAGAAATAGAAATAGAAATAGAAATAAAATAGAAATAGAAATAGAAATAGAAATAGAAATAGAAATAGAAATAGAAATAGAAATAGAAATAGAAATAGAAATAGAAATAGAAATAGAAATAGAAATAGAAATAGAAATAGAAATAGAAATAGAAATAGAAATAGAAATAGAAATAGAAATAGAAATAGAATAGAAATAGAAATAGAAATAGAAATAGAAATAGAAATAGAAAATAAAATAGAAATAGAAATAGAAATAGAAATAGAAATAGAAATAGAAATAGAAATAGAAATAGAAATAGAAATAGAAATAGAAATAGAAATAGAAATAGAAATAGAAATAGAAATAGAAATAGAAATAGAAATAGAAATAGAAATAGAAATAGAAATAGAAATAGAAATAGAAATAGAAATAGAAATAGAAATAGAAATAGAAATAGAAATAGAAATAGAAATAGAAATAGAAATAGAAATAGAAATAGAAATAGAAATAGAAATAGAAATAGAAATAGAAATAGAAATAGAAATAGAAATAGAAATAGAAATAGAAATAGAAATAGAAATAGAAATAGAAATAGAAATAGAAATAGAAATAGAAATAGAAATAGAAATAGAAATAGAAAATAGAAATAGAAATAGAAATAGAAATAGAAATAGAAATAGAAATAGAAATAGAAATAGAAATAGAAATAAATAGAAATAGAAATAGAAAAAATAGAAATAGAAATAGAAATAGAAATAGAAATATAGAAATAGAAAATAGAAACAGAAATAGAAATAAAAATAGAAATAAAATAGAAATAGAAATAGAAATAGAAATAGAAATAAAAATAGAAATAGAAATAGAAATAGAAATAGAAATAGAAATAGAAAATAGAAATAGAAATAGAAATAGAAATAGAAATAGAAATAGAAATAGAAATAGAAATAGAAATAGAAATAGAAATAGAAATAGAAATAGAAATAGAAATAGAAATAGAAATAGAAATAGAAATAGAAATAGAAATAGAAATAGAAATAGAAATAGAAATAGAAATAAATAGGGCCTCTTCCCAGCTCTCTACTGGCAGTGTCTGGTACTCTAGAAACTCCTGAGTACAGGAATCCGATACCGTTCCTGGGTCACTCCACTTTAGGGCTCTGCCTGGGCGGGTGGATGAGATCCCATCTTCGTCACCTACGACTGCTCTTGCCAGTGAGATGGCCGGGGGTGTGTGCGTGGTAGAGGAGATCTCCGGTACTGATACCGGGTGGGCGCTTGGGAAGATGACGGTGCTGATGTCATCTTCGTTTATAAGGTCTTCAGCTTTGATCGGTGGGAGGTCCAGGATCTGTTCCGCTTGGCGGCGCATAGGCATTCCATTGAGCCATAGCTCCACGTCTTCTCGATTGAGTTGTCGGCGGTTTCGGTTCACCATTTTTCTATGTAGAGACACGCTGATGTAGCAAACGCACTCTACTCAGTTTCACGTATTTTTTATACTAACAAAAATTTGGTCAGCGATCGCCTTAATATTGGCCCAACGAGCCATGCTAGAAGATGAGTATGCTATACCCCCGTCTTAATTCACAAGAATTGTATAACATTGAATAGAAGTACAACAGTTTGCAATGTTTTGTTTACAGGAGAATGCATACCTTAACTTGTTGAAGTAGAGTCTCCCGGACTGCTAAATATCACGGTTAACAATGCACAAAAGGGACAATGCACACTTGTTCAGTTTCACACGCTCACCTCGCAACATTTAATACCGCACACGCACTCGCCCCCTCGAACACATTAACTTGTTGAACTAGGGTCTGCCAAACTGTCAAATATCAATAAGATATCTTGAATCACCTCACACCACTTTTTGCACCAGAACCCGCGCCCATTGTCCTAGAACCCTCGCCCATATTACACCTAACCTTTTCTACCCCTCACCTGACCTTTTTATCCCTCACCTGACCTTTTTTACCTACGTACCAGAGGACCACCTCACGTACCTCACCTTTTATACCCCTCACCTGACCTTTTTACCCCTCACCAGACCTTTTTATCCCTCGCGTACCTTTCTACCGGAAACCACCTCACTCCACTTTTTGCACCAGAACCCAGACGAGATCTGGACGACGAGTCATACTCCCAGCGAGATACCTTTCCTAACTGGTACTCTGTGGCAACTCTCAGCAGCTTACAATAGTGTGATCGAACTCGATAGCTTACACGAGTATCGAGATCGCGAGAGGCCTTCTCTAGGCGAATCTATCATCACTATTCTCGATAACCACGGCATCCATCGCTGCTTCTTAGCTTTTGCCTCTTACACGCGACAATTGTTATATTGTAATTAATAAACTCAGTGTACGTAAATTCGAGAATAAATATTAAAAATTATTTCTTGTGCTTCCTTTGAACGGTACTTTGTCGAGTCTTCGATTAAAAAACAGTTCAAACGACTTAATGCATCTACGTGTCGCATCTGACTGCCTGACCTATGCTGCACCGAAAACTTAAACTCTTGTAAAAACATAGCCCAACGTGCTACTCTGGGAGGAACATCGTCTCTTCTTAGGGTCATTGCGAGCGCATGACAATCTGTTACTATTCTAAATTGAAGTCCCAGCAGATAAATACGCCACTTCTTTATTGCGTTTACCACCGCCAATGCTTCCAGCTCGTACGCGCTATACTTCTCCTCAGCCGGAGTGGTCTTTCTGCTCATGAACTCGACAGGATGAAACAACTGATCCTCAGAGTCTTTTTGCATAAGCATTCCCCCAAATCCGTATTTGCTTGCATCTGTATGGACTTCTGTAACAGCGCGCGGATCATACATTCTCAACACCGGTGCTGTGACTAACAAATTTTTCAGCTGGTTTAAGAATAGCAAACACTGTTCGTCTAATACTATATTCCCACCATTAATCGTCTTACTTTCTTTCCTTAATACGTCATTAATGGTTTTGCAATTAAAGCGTATCCTTTAATAAAACGGCGTAAATAAGATATCAAGCCTAAAAATCTCTCGATCGCTTTTCTATTTTGAGGAATAGAAAAATTTACGACTGCCTTTATTTTATCTTCGGTGGGTGCAATAGTTTCATTCTCTATTACATAGCCAAGAAACTGAATTTTCCTTTTTAAAATTTGACCTTTCTCCCATTTAATCTGAACTCCTGCAATAGAAGCTTTCTTTAAAACTTATTTTAATATTTGCGATCCACTTTTCTCTTTTCTTTTGTTGGAATAACTATATCGTCCATGTATACATACGACTATCTTTTTTTCATTTATTAACTCTCTAAGTACTGCACTGACGTAACGACAGAACACTGCATGGGAGTTGCTTTTACCAAAGGGCACATGCGTAAATTCGTACTCCTACTCGGCCAAATCTAACGTGGAAAATACTTTAGCGTACCGATCAAGCACGTCATCTATCAAAGACATCGGGAAATTGTCACGCTTTATTTTTAAATTTAATTTTCTGTAATCGCAACAGAAACGCTTTGACCCATCCTTTTTCGTTACTAAAACCACTGGAGAAGCATACTCGGAACATACTCAAAAAGACGATCTTGCAACACGCTCTTTCTACCTTCCGTGCTTAGACATAACTCACTCAGTTTAGCCTTCAACAAGGGTACTGTTAATGACAATATCGATCTCGTGTCCATTGTTTAGCTCTTAGATGAAATCTGTTTGACGCCACGTGTTTGTCGAATTTCCGTCCTTTTCTCGCAGCTCTCCGTTAGTAAACACTTATCCCAGCTTTAGATGTATTGCGTTTGTCGTTTTTTGCCAACACTGGATCTCGAACAACTTCTCGATCCCTCGATGCCTCAGCACTTGATCGCGCTGAAGATCCGCCTTTGTTGTTGTACTGCTTTGTAGTTTCCAACTATAGTTTCTTGAGTTCCACGTCTACGCCCTCTTAGCGTCCTAATGCCCACCTCTGTGCAAGCAAAAGTTACGTTTCGCTCAACTCTTCCTGTATGCGTCTTCAATATCAAGCTTGCCGTTGTGCACTCGCTGCACACTCTTCTATTTGCCTCTATGCAACAGAAGACTTGACTCACTCGTTCCTCGTAGCTTTAGCACACAGCAATTTCGTCTAGCCGGCGCCAAAAATATTCTGCGTCGTTGTATTTCTTGCACCACTTTGCAGCCGTCTGCTGCTTTGTCGCTCTAGTCGTACTCTTCACTCTTGCTCATAATTTGTTCCGTGTTAAAAAATGACGCAGTTTTAAGAATTTCACAACTGACCACTGATTTTTGCTACTTCAGTTTTCACTCTATTTGATTGTTTAATTACTGTTTACTCATTTAGCACATTATCGTGTACTTTGTTAAAAAAATTTTCGAAATCATTTCCCGGACGAGCCCCCAAAATTGGTGGGAATACAAATTAAAGTTTATATGTTGATTTCATTTGCTTAACAAGTTTTAAAAAATACAAACGCTACAGTCGGGAGCTGACTGTATAAGGACATGGATTATCAAAGTATACCGTAGGCAATAGGTATAGGTATGCATTTCCAGCGCGTACCAAATTTCATTACATGTGTTTCTTTTTGATTTTTTTGGCACGAACTAAGAATGCATATTGCATCTTGTAGTTTTGTCTAATGTCTCACCATTTTCGATGAGTGCGAGAGATGTTCAGTGGCTGAGTGGACTATGTCCCAGACTATAACGCCAATGATATTGAGCGTGTTCGAGGTTCGAATGCTACCGCGATCAACATGTGAATCTCTTTTGTATTTCATAATTTCTTTTAAATAAATTAAAAGCTCAAAAACATTAAAGAGGGGCGGCGGCGGTAAGCGATTTTTAAGTTTTAGTTACGCAATATATGTAATTAGAACTCCATATCTAATTGTACATATGTATGTATATACAATCGTGCAATAATGTATGTTGAAGTGGGACGCCAATACATACATGTGCATATGCCGACATATATGTATGGGCGTCCCACTCACACATTCATAACTTACAAGTGCTTATGATCTCTGTTATTTTTTAGCATTCTAATTACAAAAGATTGAGAGCAAAACAAAATAGGAAACATCCAATTGGAATCTTACTGAACATGCAAAGTCATTACAGACAAAATAAAATAATTAAGTTTGTTTGACTGTAACTATTCTTTTAGTTTATTAGAATAAAATAAATAAACAAAATAAAGTAAGAAACAAATAATTAATAAATGAAAATTCGAACCCGCCTCAACCGGGAGTTGAACACACGCACTCTCTCGCAGGCGTCCGCCACTCTAACCACTCGGCCATTGTCTCACTGCTCGACCTATCGGCAAAGCTGCATTGTGAACCAATTCTGTTACCATACAATGCAAATAAAAAGTTTAATAAAATGCTGTGTGTCTGACGCTAGATTTGAACTTCGGTATGTTTGCGTAAATTAGGTATGCTTAAGTATATATAATATGTTCAAAGTGTGTTCAATTCGTATCATATCTCACTTATTTATAGTTCGATTTAAATGATGTAAAATATATAACTTTGGTTGTTGAGTTAATATTGTAGTTTTTCAATAGTTATTACTGATTTTCAAAGGCGGAAAGGAGCGTGTCAAAATTTTTAAAAAACTTTGAGACACTGCAATATATACGTATGTTGTCACAAAATTTGATGACTCTAGCTTTTATAGTTTCTGAGATCCAGGTGTTCATACAGACAGACAGACGGACAGACAGACATGGCTTAATCGACTCGGCTACTGATACTGATTCAGAATATATATAGTTTATGGGGTCGGAGATGCCTCCTTCTGCCTGTTACGCACATTTCCGTTCCGACAAATACAATAGGCAATGAATTTTTTTAAAATCCATGGCCTGGGGCAAAACAAACGACTTCGAGTTTTGTGCAATTCAACACTCCGAACAACAACAACTTCTCTCTCTGTGTCACGTCATCTTCTCTTTTCTTACTTAAACTTAAAAAATACCATTCAATGCGAACAATCGTTTAAAAACTATCGATGGGTTCAATTATGTCACAGCGATACTATCCCAATATAGGATATAGGATTTCACTTTTATGTACCCAACTATCTTGAGAGGTGGGAAAACCAAGCCACCGTACAAACACTCTATCCCCTTTTCGTTTCAAAATTTTTTCCACTAGATATATATGTGGGAAATGTGTTTTCTTTATCTCTTGCTTATAAAACCCTCCCTAAATAGGGTTTCCATTTAGATCATCGATCAAATATGTAGTTGAATTTTTTTTTAATTTTCCGAATTCTAAAAATTTCTGTTGTCCAATTTGGATTATAGCCCTTTTCAAATACATGTTTGTATTTACTTATACGCACAAGATCACCTTGACGCAAGTTTTTGTCTATAAATATATGTAGAGTAATTGGCTTCTCTTGTATGGTTCTATGCTTTCGATTATTATATACATCAATTAGTTGCTTGTATATTTGAACCCACTTATATGATCCATTAAAACTGAACTCACGCCACATGAGTTCTTTCAGTGTTCTATTAAAACGTTCAACAATTGATGCCTTTAGGGAACTGAATGTAGAGTAGTGGTTGATTTCATAAGTTGAAATGTGTATTATAAAATTCAGTTCCGTTATCAATTTGTAAATTTTTTGATACACCACGACCAGACTTGAATATTTTTTCCATTGCCTGTGCTACTTCTTTAGCATTTTTTGTTTTTAATGCTTCACCCCACGCATATTTTGAAAAACAATCTATAACAGTTAGAAGATAGCGGAACCCATTATTCGATGAGCTGTATGCACCCATTTCAACTAAATCAGCTTGCCATAAGTCGTTGATACCCTTCACAATCACTCTACGTCGTTTAAAATTCTTAATTGATGCTCGATGTAATTCATTCACTATTTCTCGCTTCATTGATGGTGGCATTTTTGTTGTTGTTGTTGTTGTTGTTGACGTCATTGTTGACCTCCTTAAACTATTCTTCCCCATTGACTTCTTCTTCTGCTTCATACTACATATATTCGAATTTAGTTTTAATAATGTGTGAAAGGTTTAACTCTTTCTATGCTCCCGGTTTCACTTTTAAGAGTAGTGTTAAAGCTAATGCAGTCAAAAATATCTTGTTCTATACCATCCAATTCTTCAATTCGTTTTTGCACAATTGTCTCTAAGTTAGGAATTCTTTTGTTGAAGTCGAGAATGTTTGTCTCAATCTCTGTAATTAATGTTCTTTTCTTATTTTTTGTTTGACGCCGTTCGTTAGAAATTGAAGAAGTTATATTTCTTACAACTTTTTCTAGTTCTTCATCAACATACTGTTTTGATGTTAAATCGTTTTCATTTATGGGTGTTAGACAATTTTTAAATATTTTCTTCTGTGCATTCAGATTACCATCAGAGTCATTGAATAAAACTTCAAATTTTTCAACACCTTTCCTAAAGTGTTTTGAATATTCTACTTTATTTGAATAATGTCCGAACTTATCAAGTGACATGTTGAATATGATTGTAAGTAGCAATTGAATATTATATTTAAAGTTTTCATTACATTTTATGGGGCGTTATTATAACTTCTGGATATTCTTCATCTCTTTTTTCATTTATTATAACACTTTGATAATCAGGAGATTGACCATATGCATTTTTACCCAGAATCAGCGAACCATCTATTTGTATAGTACTAGATTTTACAGCAGGTTTTTTTTAAATGTTTGTTCACAAAACTAGTTAAGTTATTCATTTTCTCGATAATTGTATTCATAACTCTATCGAAATTTGCCATTGAATTAAGTAAATGGATTACTTTATCTTCCAATGATGTTATACGTATATTTCGTTGTTCAAAAGACTTAATTATTGTTTTCTCCTGCAACGCTTTCAATTCATTTACTTTCCCATCTACATACGCTTTTATTGTTAAGTCAAAATCATTTTCCGGTGGTGAAGAATTTTTGACTCGTTTTTGTTGTACATTTATATGTCCATCACTATCAAGATATACACCAGTTAGGTTTTCAAGTTCTCTTTTGAAAATTGAAGAAAACTGTCTATTACTCGAAAAATGACCAAACTTGTCAATAGACATTTTGATAATAATTGAAATGTCTGGATGACTACTATATTTATTAGTATATTATTTTCTCTTCACGCAACTCTTCTGTTATTGATAGAATTTCATTGGTATGATTGTTATTACCAGCAGCTTGTGAAGCTATTAAAAGTTGTAATCGTTCAACTAATTCGTTAACGTTATTCCAATAGACATAATTTGGTTTCTCCTGTTTTAACTTCATAAACATAGCACCACCCCCTCCTTTCTTGGTTTGAATTGGTGTAGATACAGCTGCAGGTTTTATTATTGTTGTTGCTTTGTTGTTGTTGTTGTTGACGATATCAAGGGTTTAATAATTCTCGAATATTTAAATGCACGAGTTCCTTTAATTTGTTTTTTCGGATCATAATCTCTTCTATATACACTCGTTTCTTCTAAAATCTCTTTATATGAAACTAAATCAGTTTTAGAGTAATTCGTTGGATTGTTATGAAAAATTAGAGAGTATAAACCAAATGTAAGAGGCCAAGTACTCCCGCTTGATAATATAATTTTTTTTTTTTTACTTCTAGTTGTTTGTTACCCAACTTTAGTTTTGATTTAGACCCTGTTGGACCATAAACCTTATCCAAGAGATTATCATTTAAAAGTTTATTTATACTTAAATTAATATTATCAGGTATTTGATCTTCATCACTTTCTATAATTTCTTCTTCTTTCTTCTTCTTCTTCTTCTTCTTCTTTTACTTCTTCATTATCACTATCCTCATTTTCTATATTTGATTGAGAATAGTAAATATCATTATCACTATCATCATCATCATCATCATCATGATCAATAGTTGAATTATTAATAGAGGGAGATTCTTCCTTTTTTATTCTTTCATACTTTACTTTTTTAATTTTATTATATTCATGCAATTGTTCTGTAATAGGCTTAAAAGTTTCTTCCAAATGAGAGATATTATCATTTTTTGTCTGCTTCAATTCAGAAAATTTTCTTTTCAGAATATTTCTAGTTTTTGTTAACTGATCTTAAAAGTTTCTTCCAAATGAGATATATTATCATTTTTTGTCTGCTTCAATTCAGAAAATTTTCTTTTCAGAATATTTCTAGTTTTTGTTAACTGATCTAATATTTTCCTACTCATTTTATTGAATTTAGATATCTATTTCTCTATGTTACTTCCTCATTTATAACAATTGAAATTATCACTATGCTAGTTAAACCGTGCACTTATATTATATGACGTGGTAGGTACTAGGGAGTTTGGCCTGGAAAACCAAGACCAACCCGGCGAGCTTGGACCGAGCAAAGCAAGAGTGGCGGACGGCTGCGAGAGAGTGCGTGTGTTCAACTCAAGGTTGGGGGGGGGTGCGAATTTGCATTTATTAATTATTCCTTATTTTATTTTGTTTATTTATTTTATTCTCATAAACTAAAAAATAGTTACAGTCAAACAAATTAAATTATTTTATTTTGTCTGTCATGACTTTGCATGTTCAGTAAGATTCCAATTGGATGTTTCCTATTTTGTTTTGCTCTCAATCTTTTGCAATTAGAATGCTTGAAAATAACAGAGATCATAAGCCCTTGTAAAGTTATGAATGTGCGAGTGGGACGCCGATACGTACATGTCTGCATATGCACATGTATGAATTGGAGTCCCACTTCAACATACATTATTGCACGATTGTATATACATACATATGTACAATTAGATTTGCAGTTGCAGTTGTGTACCGAGGAAAGAAAACTAAGTTCTAATTACATATATTGCGTAACCAAAACATAAAAATCGCCTACCGCCACCGCCCTTAATGTTTTTGAGCCTTTAATTTATTTAAAAAAAATTATGAAATACAAAATTAAGAAAAAATAAGAATTAATTTCACATGTTGATCACGGCAGCAATCGAACCTCGAACATGGTCAATATGATTGGCCTTAGAGTCTGAGACATAGTCCACTCAGCCACTGAACATCTCTCGCAGTCGTCGCAAATGGTGAGACATTAGACAAAACCATAAGACGCAATATGCATTCTTAGTTCGTGCCAAAAAAATTAAAAAGAAGCACATGTAATGAAATTTGGTACGCGCCAGAAATGCATACCTATACCTATTGCTACGGTATACTTTGATAATCCATGGCCTTATACAGTCAGCTCCTGACAGTAGCGTTTGTATTTTTTATTTTTATTATAGTTGGTATGCTTTACATCTCCAACAAGTTCATGCAATGGTTCTGTAATAGGCTTAAAAGTTTTTTTCCAAATGAGAGATATTATCATTTTTTGTCTGCTTCAATTCAGAAAATTTTCTTTTCAGAATATTTCTAGTTTTTTTAACTGATCTAATATTTTTCTACTCATTTTATTGAATTTAGATGTCTATTGCTCTATGTTACTTCCTCAGTACTGTGGACAAATAGTAAATCTTTAAAATATTTATAACAATTGATATTATCACTATGCTAGTTAAACCGTGCACTTATATTATATGATGTGGTAGGTACTAGGGAGTTTGGCCTGGAAAACCCCGACCAACCCGGTGAGCTTGGTCCGAGCAAAGCAAGAGTGCACATCCTCCGGACCCAAAACTCCACGGGCTCAGGCTTCTATCAGTCACCTTAGCCTTAGCTTGAAAGCCATTAAAACATACTAGGCTGTACACTACAATAGGGGAGAAAATGTATCACTGGGTATATTTTAAATAATCACTGCGGGTGGGTTTCATTAATAATTAATAACATGCTTTTATTCATTTGC
Organism: Zaprionus davidi; assembly: GCA_018903715.1. NCBI lineage: Eukaryota > Metazoa > Arthropoda > Insecta > Diptera > Drosophilidae > Zaprionus > Zaprionus davidi. The sequence goes on along the minus strand of JAEIGL010000169.1, from coordinate 20,440 downwards.
TCGTTGTTTTCCTAGCGCTGGCTTCTTATTCTAGTTAGGCCCTGCCTTCCTGTCTATTTCGCACCATCTTTCGCACCATCGTTTGCTCTTAATTGTTACTTTCGCTATTTTATTTTCTTCCAGCTCACCTTGACTCTCCTGCGACAGGATTCATCCTTCTACGTTTATTTCCTTGGGCTGGCACTTTACACTTTTTACTTGCACTTTTATGATATCCCTGTGGGAGAGCTTTGCTTTCGGCTTAACTAGCTGCTCACGATCAACTGCCCTTGGCCTAATTTTCGCAGCTTGCATTTCGCTGCTACGCACATGTCGTCGCTGCTTGCCCGACGCCGCTGCTTGCATGTCGCCGCTGCCATTGGCCGATCGTGCCTGGCTGCTGCGACTCTGCTCGCACTTCGTCGCATGCACGGCGCCGTTCGTATTTCGCTGCATGTCCGACGTCGCCGCTGACTTAGCGTCGCTGCTTGTCTGGCGCCGCTGCCGTGCCTAAGCACGAGTTCTGGCTGCCCAAGCACCGTTGTTTGTGCAAAATGTGCTTTGCTGCCTGACTAGATGCGCGAGCTCTGGGTACCGAGGCACCGTTACTAGGCATGGGTGCCGAGTGCCTGGGGTTTTCCTATGCTGTGTACTCTGTTTTCTAGTCCCTGCCTATGCCCTTGCCTATGATTCTGCTTGACACTACTGCGGGGTATACTAGACTTAAAGATATCTTATGTATCTATTTATTAAAAGTTAAATTAATATTACTTAATAATAATGTGACGTCGCTTCATGCGGCGTCACATGTTGTTGCCGTTTACCTGTTTAGATATAGCTGTTTACTTGTTTAGATATAGCTATTTAGATATAGCTGGTTAGTTGTTTAGATATAGCTGATTAGCTGTTGTTGTTTAGCTGGTTAGTTGTTTAGCTGTTGTTGTTGTTCTTGGGTTGGTAGCTGTTTACACAATTAGTATGCTTGATCATCGACACGGTTAAGGTAGCGATCAATTAGTATGCTTAAGGACACCCTTATCATAAATCATAACAATATCGATTTCATGCTCACCCACACAAAAGGAACTTGTTGAACTTGTTGAACTAGGGTCTCCCGGAGTGTCAAATATCACGGTTAACAACGCACAAAAGGAACAATGCACACATTAACTTGTTGAACTAGGGTCTCCTGGACTGTCAAATATCAATAAGATATCTTGAGTCACACGCTTCTGTGCACTGGCGCCTGCGTACACACATTCACCCTCTAACAAATATCACGGCTAACCCCACAAAAGGGACAATGCACACATTAACTTGTTGAACTAGGGTCTCTCGGACTCTCAAATATCATTAAGATACCACACGCACACACACACACACATACCCGCGAACATATTTACCCTGTGGCACGTGCGCATGCAAACATGATCATCCACACTTAGTTATTATGACCAACAAATAACCGATCCACCCAAACAACTCATCGATCCTTTATTACCTAATCCACCTCCTCACAACCCATTGCCTTCATTTACACACCCTCATTAATTTTTATTACCCCACTCCACTTTTTGTCCTAGAATCCGCATTCAGTTTTACCCACTCCACTTTTTTTTACTAGAATCCGCGCCCATTGTCCTAGAACCCGGGCCCATATTACGCCTGACAATTTTTACCTACGTGACAGGAGACCACCTCACGTACCTACCTTTTACCCCTCACGTACATACCTTTTTATCCCTTACGTACCTTTTACCGGAAACCACCTCTCTCTACTTTTTGTCCTAGAAAATCCCTCACTCCACTTTTTGTCCCAGAACCCGCATTATATATCTACTACAGTGGGACCCTTCGACCTATGTTCCCATGTAGTTTAATTTGTTAAATTCATACACATATGCATATGCACATGATTTGAAATCAATCCCGACAGATGGCACTCGGCTTCGCACTCTGTGGCAACCCTGTTAGCCACCTATTAGTTAAGCAACACTATATGTTAAGTTATCGATATATATCGCTGCTAAATTGACTTGAGTTCTTTTTCTTATTACGCGCTTATGAAAGCTCGCGTCCATTTAAAACGTTTGACAATAAAGATTAATAAAGCTTATTATCTTAGAATAATTATTGGCGTATTCAATCCGCCATATTGGTGACCCCCGACGTGATTTAAAACTTCTTGCGAATATAAAAACTAACTACGTTGGTACTTATTGCATCAGCTCTATAGATTTCATCAGACGCCTGTGGTGAAATAACGCACGCACGTTCATATATACGACGCATTTTATGAACACGCATTAACGGGCAGCAAACTAACATCTAACTAACATCAACTAATAGAACAACCACGATACAATCTTCGCTCGTTGACCAGAAAGAAACTTAATTTTGAAACAAACGACATGACTGAACCATTGAATGATACCGAAGAACAACTTCGAAAATGCAAAGAGAAATGGATGCATTACGTGTGGCACTCCAAGACACAGCAACACAACAAGCCACCTCTGCACCGGCTGTTGCACCAGTTCATCGTCTACAAATTAATGGGCCAAAATTCACTCGGAGCAATCCACAACTCTGGTTTGCACAAGTTGAGCGCGCATTTCGCCTCAACAGCATCATCAACCACGTGGACAAGTTCGATCTCATTACTGTACAGTTGGAGGAAGATATTGCATTAAGTGTAGATGATTTGGTCCAAAATTCACCAGATGTTGACAAATACCCCTTTCTCAAAGCTAAGCTACTAACTAAGTTCGCCGAGTCTGCTGAGTCTATGTTGCGTCGTTTGTTGCACGGAGGAGCAACTGGCAAAAAACCGTCAGATATTCTGGCTCACATGCGTCGTCTGGCACCTGGCGAGCAATATGAAAGTATCATCCGCACGCTTTTCCTTGCAGAAATGCCATCTGAAGTTCGCCCAATACTGTCTGTGTGGCCGGAAGCAGATCTTGACAGACTCGCAGCCACTGCTGACTGGATGCTCGAGGCTAATGCAACGGGCAATACTTGTGCCGCTGCCGCTACACCCGATGCTGTCAACACAATTGCTCCCACCAAGATTTTGGCAGACGTTGCCGAAAGTTTACGTTCACTTTCTGAGAGAGTTGAAAAACTACAAGGAGATATGAAATATCTAAAACAGCAAAATCAATCACAGGGAAAATCACACGACTTATCCAACGGAGGAAACGACCAAGCATCGACGATGTGTTTCTACCACAAAAAATTCGGTGACAAGGCTCAAAAGTGCCGATCTGGCTGCACTTACAAAGCAAATTTAAACTAACGCAGTTGTGGCCTGTTCAGCTGCACGGCGACAGCAAATACTCTGTCAGCAATATTACAGCACCCCTGAGAATCGCGTACACGTCTAGATCAGATATCAAGGACACGATTTCTGGTGGATTCTGGTTCGGTAATTTCTGTTGTACCGCGTTCTGCGTTTAAGAAAAATTCACAAAAAAGCGATCTTGTATTGTATGCAGCTAATCAAAGACCTATATTCACGTATGGCAAACAGGTCATTCAATTAAACTTGGGACTTCGTCGGGAGTTTATCATCGGCGGTGATTTCCTTTCAAAGTTTCAATTGCTGATCGATCTCAACAAAAGCAACTCATCGATTCAACGACAGGTCTAACCACTAGCGCGCACCTTAATGACGGAAGTAACACAGCTATTTCTACTGTCGACAACGCTGTTGACTTTCGTGGCCTGCTACAGGAATTTATTGCGGTAACACGTACATCAGACCTCACTGTTAATAACAATACCGATGTATGCCATTTCATAGAGACCACCGGCAGCCTTGTTGCTGATCGCCCTCGTCGTCTTGCTTGTGATAAATTGTTAGCTGCAAAATCGGAGATCAATTTATTGATCGAGCAAAGCATCTGTCGACCGTCTAAGAGTTCCTGGTCCAGTCCATTACATCTCGTGACAAAAAAGGATGGAAGCCGGCGCGCTTGTGGCGATTATAGGAAGTTAAATGCTGTAACAGTACCGGATCACTACCCAATCGGTCACATATACGATTTTGCAGAATAACTACACGGAAAAACTATTTTCTCAACCCTCGACCTGGTACGTGCTTATTACCAAGTACCAATGGCTGAGAGCGACATTAAAAAGACTGCAGTTTGCACCCCTTTTGGACTAGTAGAGTTCCTGAAAATGCCGTTTGGACTTAAAAACGATACACAAACGTTTCAACACTTTATGGATAACATTTTTCGAGGCAGTTAAGGCACCTTGACTATATATCACAGTTTACAACTACGATTCTGCATGTCAAAGGCGAGGAGAATACAGTTGCGAGATTAAGATGCCAACTGCAATTAGTACTGACAATATTGAAGAAGCACAGGCTTCTGATTCCGAGCTCGGTGAATTGCTAAAGGGTACTTCCTCGTTGGATTTAAAATCGATTCGTGGCGACGACAACACTCTTATTTACTGCGACGTGTCAACGGGTACAATACGCCCCTACATACCACAGAGCCTACGTCATCGAGTTTTTGGATCTGTGCATGGTTTATCTCATCCCAGTGGCAGGGCAACTCTGAAGCAATTACGCCCAGCTAAATTGACTTGAGTTCTTTTTCTTATTACGCGCTTATGAAAGCTCGCGTCCAATTAAAACGTATGACAATAAAGAATAATAAAGCTTATTATCTTAATAATTAATAATTAATCAATCCGCCATAACTCGCCCGACACCCTTGTTAGCTGACAGAAAAATCCTATTATATGAAAAATCTTGCAGTGAAAGTAGAGAAGTTTGTCAAGTGTTTTATTGAATGCTTGATAATAGACTCAAAGCGAGGCAAAAAAGAGAGATTGTTGACACCAATCGACAAAGCACAAGAACCTCTTGGTACATATCACATAGACCACGTAGGACCATTGACAGAAATAAAGAAGAAGTATAATCACATATTAGCTGTAGTTGATGGGTTTACTAAGTTCGTATGGCTATATCCTACTCGATCGACAGGCACTGAGGAGGTTATAATTCGACAAAGCAAGCAAGCTGCTATTTTTGGGAATCCGCGACGAATTGTTACTGACAGGGGCAGCGCTTTCACGTCTACGGGATTCAGGGATTATTGCACAGATCAGGGAACTCAGTTGCTTCATATAAAGACGGGAATGCCTAGGGGAAACGGACAAGTGGAACGAATTCATAAAATCGTTATTCCCATATTAGGAAAGTTATGTCACAGTAATCCTTCGAATTGGTACAATCACGTAGACAGAATACAGCAAATACTGAATGACACAAAGCCAAGGATAACTAAATACACACCTTTTAAAATTTTGACAGGAAAAGTTTTTGAAAAGAAAAGTTGAAAATATGTATAAAATAGGAGAACTTGAGGCTATCAAAAGAACACAGTATGGAACAGCTATGAAGCTTAGAGCTAAGTTTTTAGGACTTTATAAAGTCACAAAAGTAATGAAACATGGACGTTATGAAGTCGAAAAAGTAGATAATCAAGAAGGGCCTAAAACAACAACCACTGCACCAGAATTTATGAAAAAATGGGGTTCATTCGGGACGAAAGAATTATCAGGATAGCCGAATGTGGGATTGGGATAGTATCGCTGTAACAGCGTACCCTCCTCGATGCAACATCATTGAACCCATCGATAGTTTTTAAACGATTGTTCGCTTTGATTAGATATAGCTGATTAGCTGTTTTAGGTGTTGTTGTTTAGCTGGTTAGTTGTTTAGCTGTTGTTGTTGTTCTTGGGTTGGTAGCTGTTTACACAATTAGTATGCTTGATCATCGACACGGTTAAGGTAGCGATCAATTAGTATGCTTAAGGACACCCTTATCATAAATCATAACAATATCGATTTCATGCTCACCCACACAAAAGGAACTTGTTGAACTTGTTGAACTAGGGTCTCCCGGAGTGTCAAATATCACGGTTAACAACGCACAAAAGGAACAATGCACACATTAACTTGTTGAACTAGGGTCTCCTGGACTGTCAAATATCAATAAGATATCTTGAGTCACACGCTTCTGTGCACTGGCGCCTGCGTACACACATTCACGGCTAACCCCACAAAAGGGACAATGCACACATTAACTTGTTGAACTAGGGTCTCTCGGACTCTCAAATATCATTAAGATACCACACGCACACACACACACACATACCCTCGAACATATTTACCCTGTGGCACGTGCGCATGCAAACATGATCATCCACACTTAGTTATTATGACCAACAAATAACCGATCCACCCAAACAACTCATCGATCCTTTATTACCTAATCCACCTCCTCACAACCCATTGCCTTCATTTACACACCCTCATTAATTTTTATTACCCCACTCCACTTTTTGTCCTAGAATCCGCATTCAGTTTTACCCACTCCACTTTTTGTACTAGAATCCGCGCCCATTGTCCTAGAACCCGGGCCCATATTACGCCTGACAATTTTTACCTACGTGACAGGAGACCACCTCACGTACCTACCTTTTTACCCCTCACGTACATACCTTTTTATCCCTTACGTACCTTTTTTACCGGAAACCACCTCACTCTACTTTTTGTCCTAGAAAATCCCTCACTCCACTTTTTGTCCCAGAACCCGCATTATATATCTACTACAGTGGGACCCTTCGACCTATGTTCCCATGTAGTTTAATTTGTTAAATTCATACACATATGCATATGAACATGATTTGAAATCAATCCCGACAGATGGCACTCGCGCTTCGCACTCTGTGGCAACCCTGTTAGCCACCTATTAGTTAAGCAACACTATATGTTAAGTTATCGATATATATCGCTGCTAAATTGACTTGAGTTCTTTTTCTTATTACGCGCTTATGAAAGCTCGCGTCCATTTAAAACGTTTGACAATAAAGATTAATAAAGCTTATTATCTTAGAATAATTATTGGCGTATTCAATCCGCCATATTGGTGACCCCGACGTGATTTAAAACTTCTTGCGAATATAAAAACTAACTACGTTGGTACTTATTGCATCAGCTCTATAGATTTCATCAGACGCCTGTGGTGAAATAACGCACGTACGTTCATATATACGACGCATTTTATGAACACGCATTAACGGGCAGCAAACTAACATCTAACTAACATCAACTAATAGAACAACCACGATACAATCTTCGCTCGTTGACCAGAAAGAAACTTAATTTTGAAACAAACGACATGACTGAACCATTGAATGATACCGAAGAACAACTTCGAAAATGCAAAGAGAAATGGATGCATTACGTGTGGCACTCCAAGACACAGCAACACAACAAGCCACCTCTGCACCGGCTGTTGCACCAGTTCATCGTCTACAAATTAATGGGCCAAAATTCACTCGGAGCAATCCACAACTCTGGTTTGCACAAGTTGAGCGCGCATTTCGCCTCAACAGCATCATCAACCACGTGGACAAGTTCGATCTCATTACTGTACAGTTGGAGGAAGATATTGCATTAAGTGTAGATGATTTGGTCCAAAATTCACCAGATGTTGACAAATACCCCGCTCTCAAAGCTAGGCTACTAACTAAGTTCGCCGAGTCTGCTGAGTCTATGTTGCGTCGTTTGTTGCACGGAAGAGCAACTGGCAAAAAACCGTCAGATATTCTGGCTCACATGCGTCGTCTGGCACCTGGCGAGCAATATGAAAGTATCATCCGCACGCTTTTCCTTGCAGAAATGCCATCTGAAGTTCGCCCAATACTGTCTGTGTGGCCGGAAGCAGATCTTGACAGACTCGCAGCCTCTGCTGACTGGATGCTCGAGGCTAATGCAACGGGCAATACTTGTGCCGCTGCCGCTACACCCGATGCTGTCAACACAATTGCTCCCACCAAGATTTTGGCAGACGTTGCCGAAAGTTTACGTTCACTTTCTGAGAGAGTTGAAAAACTACAAGGAGATATGAAATATCTAAAACAGCAAAATCAATCACAGGGAAAATCACACGACTTATCCAACGGAGTAAACGACCAAGCATCGACGATGTGTTTCTACCACAAAAAATTCGGTGACAAGGCTCAAAAGTGCCGATCTGGCTGCACTTACAAAGCAAATTTAAACTAACGCAGTTGTGGCCTGTTCAGCTGCACGGCGACAGCAAATACTCTGTCAGCAATATTACAGCACCCCCTGAGAATCGCGTACACGTCTATGATCAGATATCAAGGACACGATTTCTGGTGGATTCTGGTTCGGTAATTTCTGTTGTACCGCGTTCTGCGTTTAAGAAAAATTCACAAAAAAGCGATCTTGTATTGTATGCAGCTAATCAAAGACCTATATTCACGTATGGCAAACAGGTCATTCAATTAAACTTGGGACTTCGTCGGGAGTTTATCATCGGCGGTGATTTCCTTTCAAAGTTTCAATTGCTGATCGATCTCAACAAAAAGCAACTCATCGATTCAACGACAGGTCTAACCACTAGCGCGCACCTTAATGACGGAAGTAACACAGCTATTTCTACTGTCGACAACGCTGTTGACTTTCGTGGCCTGCTACAGGAATTTATTGCGGTAACACGTACATCAGACCTCACTGTTAAGAACAATACCGATGTATGCCATTTCATAGAGACCACCGGCAGCCTTGTTGCTGATCGCCCTCGTCGTCTTGCTTGTGATAAATTGTTAGCTGCAAAATCGGAGATCAATTTATTGATCGAGCAAAGCATCTGTCGACCGTCTAAGAGTTCCTGGTCCAGTCCATTACATCTCGTGACAAAAAAGGATGGAAGCCGGCGCGCTTGTGGCGATTATAGGAAGTTAAATGCTGTAACAGTACCGGATCACTACCCAATCGGTCACATATACGATTTTGCAGAATAACTACACGGAAAAACTATTTTCTCAACCCTCGACCTGGTACGTGCTTATTACCAAGTACCAATGGCTGAGAGCGACATTAAAAAGACTGCAGTTTGCACCCCTTTTTGGACTAGTAGAGTTCCTGAAAATGCCGTTTGGACTTAAAAACGATACACAAAGGTTTCAACACTTTATGGATAACATTTTTCGAGGCAGTTAAGGCACCTTGACTATATATCACAGTTTACAACTACGATTCTGCATGTCAAAGGCGAGGAGAATACAGTTGCGAGATTAAGATGCCAACTGCAATTAGTACTGACAATATTGAAGAAGCACAGGCTTCTGATTCCGAGCTCGGTGAATTGCTAAAGGGTACTTCCTCGTTGGATTTAAAATCGATTCGTGGCGACGACAACACTCTTATTTACTGCGACGTGTCAACGGGTACAATACGCCCCTACATACCACAGAGCCTACGTCATCGAGTTTTTGGATCTGTGCATGGTTTATCTCATCCCAGTGGCAGGGCAACTCTGAAGCAATTACGCCCAGCTAAATTGACTTGAGTTCTTTTTCTTATTACGCGCTTATGAAAGCTCGCGTCCAATTAAAACGTATGACAATAAAGAATAATAAAGCTTATTATCTTAATAATTAATAATTAATCAATCCGCCATAACTCGCCCGACACCCTTGTTAGCTGACAGAAAAATCCTATTATATGAAAAATCTTGCAGTGAAAGTAGAGAAGTTTGTCAAGTGTTTTATTGAATGCTTGATAATAGACTCAAAGCGAGGCAAAAAAGAGAGATTGTTGACACCAATCGACAAAGCACAAGAACCTCTTGGTACATATCACATAGACCACGTAGGACCATTGACAGAAATAAAGAAGAAGTATAATCACATATTAGCTGTAGTTGATGGGTTTACTAAGTTCGTATGGCTATATCCTACTCGATCGACAGGCACTGAGGAGGTTATAATTCGACAAAGCAAGCAAGCTGCTATTTTGGGAATCCGCGACGAATTGTTACTGACAGGGGCAGCGCTTTCACGTCTACGGGATTCAGGGATTATTGCACAGATCAGGGAACTCAGTTGCTTCATATAAAGACGGGAATGCCTAGGGGAAACGGACAAGTGGAACGAATTCATAAAATCGTTATTCCCATATTAGGAAAGTTATGTCACAGTAATCCTTCGAATTGGTACAATCACGTAGACAGAATACAGCAAATACTGAATGACACAAAGCCAAGGATAACTACACACACCTTTTAAAATTTTGACAGGAAAAGTTTTTGAAAAGAAAAGTTGAAAATATGTATAAAATAGGAGAACTTGAGGCTATCAAAAGAACACAGTATGGAACAGCTATGAAGCTTAGAGCTAAGTTTTTAGGACCTTATAAAGTCACAAAAGTAATGAAACATGGACGTTATGAAGTCGAAAAGTAGATAATCAAGAAGGGCCTAAAACAACAACCACTGCACCAGAATTTATGAAAAAATGGGGTTCATTCGGGACGAAAGAATTATCAGGATAGCCGAATGTGGGATTGGGATAGTATCGCTGTAACAGCGTACCCTCCTCGATGCAACATCATTGAACCCATCGATAGTTTTTAAACGATTGTTCGCTTTGAATGGTTTTTTTAAGTTTAAGTACGAAAAGAGAAGAAGATCACGCGACACAGAGAGAAGTTGTTGAATTGAAAAGACGTGCGCATTATTTTATTCGGAGTGTTGAATTGCACAAAACTCGAAGTCGTTTGTTTTGCCCCAGTAACTTTATTTAAAACTTGTATTACATGTAAAACGGAAAGTCCAACCGCCATCCAAGCAAATAGCTCGGGATCTTTCTTAAAAAACTTAAAAAGTTAAAATGAGTGGGGCGAACGTGGCACATATTGTCCACATGTCTATTCTTTCGTCCCGAATAGTACGACCCTTCTGATTGCGTATTGTGCAGGCCCTTCTTTTGTCTTTCGACTCATAGCGTCCATGTTTCATTACTTTAATCAGGATGCAACACAGCTCTAAGCTGTAGCTGTTCCATACTGGCTGGGCTAACGATAACCTACATATTTTCAACTTTCTTTTCAAGCTTTCCTGTCAAGTAATTCATCACTGGCGTATTTGCTGGCATTCTGCGTGATTGTGTACTGTGAGCACTCTTCTAATGTGGGAATAACGGTTTTATGGAGATTCGTTCCGCGTCGAACACTGGGCTCGTAACATATGACGATGCGTCGTCCTGAATCCGTAGACATTTGTCGTGGCAATTCGTCGCGAATGGCGGCGCGCTGCTGACTCGGGCATGGCGCTCTCGGTGCTATCGATCGGTATAGCCGCTTAACAAGCCCATCCTTTACGGCAATATATTGATTATACTTCTTCTTATTTCTGTCAGCCGTGATACTGTGACCTTACCAAGGAAAGGTTCTTGTGCTGTCGACAGTGTCAATATCTCTCTTTTACACTAAACTTTAATCTGATATCAAGCATTCAATAAAACACCAGGCAAGCACTCTTTTCACTGGAAGCACAATAAGTTCTTGTCGAGCAGATTGACAATTATTGGTATTAAGATAAATAGCTTTATTGACAACATTGTGTACGTTTTAATTGGACATGACTTCATAGCGTAGCCTGGAGGCTTTCAAGTCAGTAGCTGGGCATAAGTACTTTACTGCACAGAGATGAGACAAACCATGCACCCAGATCAAAAAGCTCGGGCAGTAAGGCTACGGTAGCTCAGCGCAAGGGCTGCGTGGTGTTTGACCACGAATCATTTTAAATGCAACTATTCACCGAGCTCAGAATCAGCCTGTCTTCTTCAATATTGATAGAGCCACCTGTATCTGCAACTGCGGCTCTCCTTGGTATGAAATCTCAGTTGCTAAACTGTGATATAGTCAAGGTGCCTTAACTGCCTCGGCGTAGTATCCATAAAGTGTTGAAGCTACGTGTATCATTTTCAAGCATCCAAACAAGCAAGGCTCTACAGTCCAAAGAGGTGAAGTCTTTACAAGCCTGTCTCAAGCCATTGGTGTGGCTGGTAGGTCGGGTTGGCTTCCGTGTGGAGTGTGCAGTGGCGGTACTGTTACGGCATTTAACTCTGGCTCGCTTTGTCACGTATGTGGCTGATACAGACGATCATTTAACCATAAATTGATCTCGATTGTAACAATATGCTGAGCGATCAGCAACTGCCAGATGATTCGAGTGGTATTGTTAACAGTGGTCTGTTAGCGTGTTACCCTGTCCTGTGGCAGGCCACGAAAGTCAGCAGCGGTCAATCGCTGTACATCGCGCTCCAGACTGTCGTTGAATCGATGAGGATGCTGTTGAATCGTCGGCAATGAAAACTTTGAAGTGCATGAATCGACGAATCTAAATTCAGTGAATATTCTATTTTCTGCACAGTAAATGTCGTCTTTAATTAACTACCAGCAAAGTCAGCTTTCACAGCAAATTTTCTTAAACATGACATGACCTGTAAAAATGAGAGCAAGATCCACCAGAAAATGTGTCCTTGATAATCTGATGTAAGACCTCGAAATTTCTTGCTGACGAAGAAATTGCTGTCATACAACTGCGTTGTAAATTTGCTACATGTAAGGAATGCGGCCAGATCAGCCCTTTTGAAACTGTAATCTCCACGATAAGCTGCGTCGTACTGTCGTTACTCGTTGCCAGAGTCGTGTGTTGTGTTATTTTCTTTCCATTCAACAACATCTCCCCTTGTAATTTCAGAAAGTGAACTTGTGCCAACGTGCCAGGTGGGTGATCGTGAATAACGTGCAACGTATCTGCCCGTTGCACGAGCATCCAGTCGGCAGGAGCTGCGTGCAAGTGCAAGCCTGGCCTCCAGTAGCTGACGGGCGAACTCAGATGGCGACTACAGCAGATGATCACGCTCATGTTAGCTCGCCAGTGCCAGACATTTTGCTCTGAAACAAGAAATATCTGACCGGTTTGCAGTTACGCTCAGTGCGACAACACATAGACTCAGCAACTCGGCGGGCGGAAGCGGAGTAGTGATCAACATCAGTGAATTTGGACAAATCATCCGCATATGCAACTCTATACGGCTAATGGCACCGATGATACTGACGGGCAGTATCGCGCTAACGAAACCAGAGGATTGTGGATTGCTCCAAGTCGACTACTGACTAACCCAGCCGAACATTGTGGCACGGCAAATAAGAACAACTGGTTGTGTGTGGTGTGCGCGTGTGATCATTTCTGTTGCATTTTCAGTTATTCTTCATTTATCATCAGACGTCATGTTCGAAGGCCGGGGTTTCTTCTGGTCAGCTGGCTCGTGAGCGTTCACAACCAGTTGATGTTGGTGTAGATGTTGGTTTGCGCCGTATGTTTATGAAAATGCGTAAACTGCGTGCGACCAAATATTCAGACCCCATGAAACTGATATAACATCGTGTACTATCATTAGGAGTTGCAAGTCATGGAAGTGCAATATCGGCAGTTGATACGCCAACAATGACTACAAGATAATAACATGTCAAGCGTTAAACTCAGACACGAGCTTTCATAAGCGCACTCAGGGCATTAGCAACATTATATATCGATAACAAACATATTCTGGCGGCTGATGGTGTTATGGTTCTTCACAAAGTGCGGCAGTGCCATCGTCATTGATTCAAATCATGTTCATGCATATGATAATAATTTAAGGTAAACTTACGTAAGAGGAGGCGAGGCAGGTACTGTGCCGGGTTCTGAACAAGAATTTTCTGGGACAAAACGGAAGTGGTGGGATTTCCAGGCGCGGCTGTAAGAGTCAAAGCCATAGCCACGACAGAGAGGCTCAAAGGCCAGGCTGCATGGTGATGTCTGATAAACAGGCAAAAATTATCATGGAGCCCAGGTTCTATGAGCAGTTCAATGCAAATGATTGGTAAAAACAGATGAGATTAGGACAAAGTGGTGAGGCATAAAACAATGATGTGTAAATAAACGTGAACTGACAGTGGCGATGGTGACTGGGTGGATCGGTGCTGAGTGCCCCAGGGTGTGGACCGCTGTTTGCATGCGCACGTGCCACAGAGGCAAGCAGAGAATATGTGTGTGTGTGTCTTGATATTTGGTGAACCCTGGAACAGTAATGTGATGCGTGTCCCACTTTTTATTGGGGTTAGCCGTAGTCGACACGCAGGCGCCAGTATCTTATTGACAGTCAGAAGATTCAATTCTTCAGTTAATGTGTGCATTATTCACTTTTTGATAGGTATTTCGTATTGTTTCTTTCCGGAACTAGTTCAACAATTCAACATGACAATTGAGCTGAAATCGATATTGTCCCTTGATTTATGACTGGGGGTCCTTAAGCATGTCGATCAGCTGCTCTGCAAACAATACCAACCCAGAATTTCGCTAACAATATAAGCAATAGCCAGCTAAGCGCAACACTGGCGGCTGTCAGCATATCTGAGAAAAAGCGAACAATCGTTTAAACATCGGTATGATCTTGCATCGAAAGAGGAAGAAGTACATATTAGCGATACTATCAATCCCACATTCGGCTATCGTGGTCCCGAATGAACTATGGTGCAGTGGTTTGTTGTTTTAGGCCTGTGATCATCTGCACACCGACCATGGCGTCCATGTTGCCATTATAAAGTCACAAAGCACAGCTCTAGCTGTTGCTACTGTGTTCTTTGACAACCTCAAGTTCTCTATTTACATGCATATTTTCAGCTTTTCTTTTCAAGCTTTCTGATCAAAGCACAAGGTGTGTGTTGGTCATGGCTGCTGTGCGTCAGTATTTGCGTGTTGCAATTCGAGATTACTGTGGTATAACAATATGGGAGTCTTGTTTGTGAACCATTCGCCTGGAGTCTTATGAGCGGCTGAAGTTCTGATCTGTGCAGTAATCACAGTCCAAACAAACAGCTGCATCATTAACATTAATCATGATTCAAAATAACGCTTACTAACATATCAGAGTATAACCTCGGTGCCTGTCAGTAAGGATATAGCCATGCAGCAACAAGCAGCAATATGTGATTATGCACTTCTTCTTATTTCTGTCAGCATCTCCCCGTGTTTATGTACCAAGGTGTTCTTGTGCTTGTCGACCCGGTAATCGGCTCAATCTCTTTTATATAAGCACAGTCTGTTATCAACGTTGTAAAGCATGACAAACTTCTCTACTTAAGATTTTCGTAAATAAATTTTCATGGGTGTCGGCAGTTATGGCAGTTATTTAATTATTATTAAAGATAATAAACACATATTCAAACCAAATCATGCATTCAGTAGCATAGAGAACTCGAAGTCGAGCCCCAGCTGGGCAGCAGTTGCCCTGCCACTGGGATGGCTAAACCAATACACAGATGAGCTCGATGTGATATGTGGGCGTGTCTCCCGTTGACCACGTCTGGCTCAGGTGTTCCTAGCCGCAGTCAGGCCTGCTATGTATCAATCAATGCTTCTTCAATATTGTCAGTACTGAACACAGTTGGCATCTTATCTCTGTATCGCAGGAGCGGACTGTGATATATAGTCAGGTGCCTGCCTCGAAAAATGATCATGCATCCAAACGTATTTCAGGAACTCTGCAGTCAAAGAGGTACCGTACGATCTTTGTGTCGCTCTCAGCCATTGGTGCGGTAATAAGCGCATTAGATCAGTTGAAAATGAAGGTTTTCCGTGGTTATGTATTCATTGGGTATCATTGCTGTTACGGCATTTAATATAATCGCCACGGCGCCGGCACTTGTCACGTGGACTGGACAACTAGACGGTCGACGAAAATCTTTGCTCTGATCCATTTTGCAGCTAATAATTATCGTGCGGCTGAGAACGTCAGCTGAAACAATGAGGCATCATCGGTATTGATGAAGCTGAGTAGTCGATGTACGCAGCGAAAGTCAGCAGCGTTGTCTTTGACAAGAAAATAGCTGTGTTACTTCCGTCGTGCGGCGCGCTAGTGGTTGGAGCCCTGTCGTTGAATCGATGATTGCTGTTGGTCTGTCACCGCCGATGTCGCTCCCGACGAAATCTGAAATTTGGGTGGTATTTGTTGCCACTTCGGCTGAATGCTGGAATAACGATTAGCTGCATACAACCCAAGATCGCTTTTGTGGTACTGAGCGCAGCGACGGCACCGGACCGAAATCCACCGAAATCGCTGTCTTTAGTATTTTGATATCAGGGGGTACTTCTGCTGACGAAATGCGCTGTCGCCGTACCAGCGGCAACCGCAACTGCGTTGGACTGAGGCGCTTTGTGAGTGCGGCAACGCACGAGCGCTGTCACCGAACACGATGACGAAAAGCTGCATCGATCGATGCTGATGGTGTGGACAAGTCGTGTGTTTGCTGTTCCGACGATGCGGCCCTCCAGCTCTCAGAGAAAGTGAACAAGTAAACTTTGGCAACCCTCAAAATGTGGTGGGGTGACAGCATCGAGGTGGCGACGGCTTGTGCCTAATGTGCCCGTTGCGTGCCTCGAGCATCCGGTCGGCAGTGGCGCTGATGTCAGGTCTCCGGCTACTGTGTGCGGGCGATCAGATGGCATTTCTGCAGCAGACTGTGCACTTTCGCCCATCGCCAGGCATGTGGCTCAGAATATCTGTTTGATTTTGCTGGGTCTGCTCTCCGTGCAACAAACGACGCAACGGGCAAGCGAACTCATGCGTAACTTAGTGTCAGCATCTGGTGGCCCGGACAAATCATCTACATAGCTTTGTATCTTCTCAACTGCTACAGTATCGGGCTTTAATCACGCGATGATTGATGCTGACGGGCGAGAAATGCGCGTGCAGGCCAGAGTTGTCGTTGCTTTCCGAGTGAGTACGGCCCGTGTTGGCGAACTGGTGCGGCAGCCGATGCAGAGGTAACTGTTATGTTCCGCTGTGTCTTGATTAACCACGCATATTTCTTGCATTTTCGAAAGTTGCTGCTCGATCATTGTGGTTCGATCATGTCGTTTGTTCAAAGTAAGTTTCTCTGGTCAACAACGAGATATATCGTGTTGTTGTAGTTGATGTTAGTTAGATGTTAGTTTGCGCCCGTATACGGTGTTCATAAATAGATCGTATCATTAGATAGCATTATTTCACCACGAATGATATCTATAGAGGCTGATACTGAATAATACCAATAATTGTACATATTCGCAAAGAATTTAAATCACGTCGAGTGCCAATATGGCGGGTCAATCGGCCGTCAAAACATCAGCTCTGCAGTGTCAAACGTTTAAATGGACGCGAGCATAAGCGCGTATAGAAAAGAACTCAGAACAACAGCGACTATCTGTCGATGTAACAACATATAGTGTTGCTTAACGCTGACTAACGAAGGCAGCTTTGTCCATCTATTCGAGTTATTCAAATGTATTGTAATTTAACAAGTGCTACATGCTCGTCGAAGAACTCCCACTGTATGGGTATATAATGCGGAGTTCTAAACAAGAATAGTGAATTAAAAAGTGGTGATTTCAGAAACACGTAAGGATAAGTTTATCAGAGAATAAATGAGTACACCTGATGTCTCCTGTCCATCAGGTAAAATTAAACAGTAAAAAAGTGTAAACTAATGCCAATCTAGGAGCAAAGTGGAGTGAAATGTCTGTGAGGGTGACTTGTAGTAAGTGAATTGACAAGGATCGTGAGTTGTTTGGAATGAATCGGTGACGGTCTGTAAGTGTGGATGATCATGTTTGCGTACCACAGGGCAAATAGTGTTGCAGCCTCATCATGTGTGTATGTGCGTATATGTTGTTTGAGAGTCGAGGAAGACTAACAAGGAGTTAATATTGTGCATTGTCCACCGTATTCTTGTTGGGAGCAGTGCTGTGGCTGCACAGGCGCCAGTACACAGAAGTGACTCAAGATGTGATATTGTGATCCAGGAACTGGACAAGTTAATGTGTACGTGGGCGTTGTTAACCGTGATATTTGTTTCCGGAGACCTAGTTCCAGCAAGTTCAACAAGTTCACTTTTGTGTGGTGAGCATGAAAATCGATGATGCATGATTTATGATGGGGTGATCATAATATACTATTGACAACGCCACCAGCTGTTGCCAAGCTACCAACCAAGGCACAACAACAACTAATAAACAACAACAGCAAATGTGGCACATCAAAAGCTGTCAGCTATATCAACTGGTAATATATCTAAACTAGCCAACTTATATCCTAAATATTGCTATCTAATGATGGCTGGCTAAACAGTTAAACAGCTGTGGCACATGAGCGCTGACGTCACGTGTAATGTGGTAACTTTTAATAAACTGCATAGATATACCCATTTCGAAATCAGAACGGGCGCTGGGCAGAAGCGTGCACAGCGTAGGAAAACCCCGGGCGCGCCGTGCTGGCTGGCTGCGCTCGGCGCAGAGCTCGCGCATCTAATCGAACGGCAAGCTGCATTCACAAACAACGATGCGAGCAACAAACAATAACCCCATTTGCGGCGGCATTTGCTGGCGACGTAAATCTTCGGCGACGTCCTTTGGCGCATCTGTTTGGCTCTGACTGGTGCAACGGCGGGCCTGATCGGCCATGCGGCATGCGCTTCCAGCTGGCCTTTAACATTGAAATGCAAGCTGCGAAAAAAGTAGGCCAAGTGACAACAAAATACAATGTAGAAGAAGGATAGTCTATGCAAAGTGGAGTGGCTGGAAAAGAAAATAAAATAGCGAAGAAGTAGGCTGGTGGGCGGCAATGGTGCGAAAGATGGTTGCAGCTCATCAGCCAACTAGAATAGGAGGCCAGCTAAGGAAGCCGAGCAAGTGAGGCAAAGCTGTTGGCTGAGTGTGAACCCGCCCGCAGTGTTGTTTAAAATATGCCAGTGATTTTCTCCCTGGCCAGCGCAGCCCATCTGCAATGGCTCAGCTGGAGAAACTGGGTGAGCGATGAACTGAGCCGTGGTCGAGTGTGCATCTTGCCTACGGACCAAGCTCTGTGATCGAGCAGGCAAAGCTCCACAGCACCTGCCACATCATGTGCTGGGTGCGCGGTTTAACTGGCAGCAGTGATATTGTTATAAAATATTTTGGGCACTATTTGTCCATTGCAGTAACATGGGGCAATGGCAGTATCTAAATTCAACAAAATGAAGTGAAAAAATATTGGATCAGTTAAAACTAAAATATTCTGAAAGAAAAAATTTTCTGAGTCAAGCGACAAAAATGTGTCTCTCATTTGGAAAAACTTTAAGAAACAACCAGAACCATTGCATGAACTTGTTGAGTGTAAGCATACCAACTATAATAAAAAAATAAAAATACAAACATACAATCCAAACAAGCTAGGCTGCGAAAGTACCGTGGCAATAGTGGTATTTCTGGCGCGTCATTACATGTGCTTCTTTGTTTTTGGCACAATGTGTCTCACCGACATTTGCGAGTGGCGTGGACTGCGCCTGAACCGACCCGGTGACCGTGTTCGAGGCGATGCCGTGATCGCGCCATTGTGTAATTTTGTATTTCATAATTTTTAAAATAGGTAAGGCTCAAAGAACATTGGCAAACGACCTATACGCAACTATATCTGAAGCAAGTTTTCTTTCTTCGACCACAACTGCAACTGCAAATCTAATTATTTTGCTATATTAATATGTATACCACAATCGTTACTGTATGGGATGTTCATGCACATGTGCACTCTCTAGTCTGGCGCATACGTAATCGACCACACAGGAGCTATGATCTCTGTTATTTTCAGGCGCGTCTAGCCGTCATGAGAGCATCCAATTAGTGGCTATGCATCATGACAGGCAAATAAAATAATTTAATTTGTTTGACTGTAACACTATTTTTAGTTGCAGATAAAATAAATAAGCAAAATAAAGAATATTAATAAATCAAAATTCACCAGCAACGAAGTTGAACACACACACTCTAAGCGTCCACCACTCTTGCTCGGTGCCATGTTGGTTTTTCCGAGCGACCACCAGCCACCACACGTCTGTATAAAGTGCGTTTAACTAGCATAGTGAGCAGTGTTATAGATGAGGAGTAACATAAGAAAATAGATATCTAAGTGTGAGTGAAATGTAGATCAGTTAGCTAAAGCACGAAATATTTCTGAAAGAAAATTTTCACGAACTTGAACACAAGCCTCGATAATATATACTCATTTGAAACTTTACAGTTAACAAAAAACTAGAAATATTCTGAAAGAAAAACACTCTGGATAAGCAGTGTGATATCTCATTTGGAAAAACTTACAAGCAACCAAGACCATGCATGTTTTTGTTGAGGATCAGCACTCCACGCACTATATCAAAAAATAAAGTATGAAAAGGAAGAATCTCACTACATTAATAATTCAACTATTGGAATGATGATAATAGTGATAATGATATTTACTATTCTCAATCAAGCATAGAAAATGAGGATAGTAAAAGAAAACGAAAAGAAGAGGGAGAAGTGATGAATGCCTGATGTATTAATTTGAGTATAAATAAACTTTTAAATGATGTCTCTTGGATAGGTTTATGATCCAACGAGTCTAGAGACAAATGACCAGTAAAACAAAATTATATTATCAAGCAGAGATACCTGGCCTCTTACGTGGTTTTATATATCACAATTTTTCTGAGCAATCCGTCGAGGCAACAACAACC
>JAEIGL010000208.1:0-25611 GCA_018903715.1 Zaprionus davidi | reverse complement strand
AACTCGCAGCCGAAAAGTAGGCAGCATATCGGTGTAAACAGTGCGAGAGTCACCAAGGGCTCTCGCGCTCTTTATCCAACATTATGTTAAGTTAGGCTTAAGCTATATTTACTTTGTACATGAAGAATCAGTTGAAAAATATAAAGTGAAGTGAACGCCACGCGCCCCGCATTGTCTTTATTTCCGAATTGTTTCTCGTGTCGGTTTTCGTTTTTCATAGCAGTTTTGCCTCCACCTACGATCCCAGAAGGAAGGAAGATCCTACCAGCCGCCACCACAAACATTGGTCCTTCGAGCCGGATTATCAATATACAATTGGACTCACGTCGCTGGATTTTTTCATCCCCTCGCTCCGCTCGAACCACAAGGCACCGGCATCTCGTCAGGATCCCCCACAGATAAGTACTAAATTTTTACTCTTCTTATGCGGCAGAGGACTGTGTGTAATTGTTCCATTGTGAAAGGAAATTTCTTTTATAATTTGTCCTAACCTCGCAATTTGCGTCCCGCCACCTCTGTATGTATGTACATATATTGCTGCATTAGTAAGCACATACTTACTTACAGACGACTGCCACCTTCCGAATTGTTTCTCGCGTCGGTTTTCGTTTTTCACAGCAGTTTCGCCTCCACCTACGATCCCAGAAGGAAGGAAGATCCTACCAGCCGCCACCACAAACAGGAACAATAGAACGAAGTCACAGAACATTCAACGAGTATACCATATTCGCTCGTACATATCTGTTGACAAAACTGATTGGGATGTTTGGATACAATATTTTACTTATTGTTTCAACACAACACCATCTGTAGTTCATGAATATTGCCCATATGAACTAGTAGTTGGGAGATTACAAAGACAGTTCACAGATTTAGCAAGATAGACAGAATAGATCCCATTTATAACATGGATTATTATTCGAAAGATGTAAAAATAAGACTGGATATAGTTTATAAAAAATCTAGGAAGGAAGATGTTGGAAAAGGCAAAAGCCGATAGAAAAATGAAATATGATAGAAATGTTAGTAATTTTTAATTAAAAATAGGAGATAATGTATTACTTAGGAACGTGACAGGTCATAAACTTGACAATAGTTATATAGGACCATATTTAGTTTCAATTATAGGAGCTAATAATAACATTACAATTGTAGGAAATAAAAACGAGAGCAACAGTCACGCAAAACGCGACAGTGGGATACACTTCGACCTATGTTCCCGTGTAGTTTAATTTGTTAAATTCATACACATATGCATATGCACATGCTTTGAAATTAATCCCGACAGATGGCGCTCGCGCTTAGCGCTCGCCCGCTTCTCTTGTTAGCTGACAGAAGCACTTGATTTTATGCGCATACTTTCTTAAATAACTTCTGTGTTTATTGTTCGATCGGATTGGACACTACGTAGATATTTCATTCAGCTTAGCATATGTTAAAGTCAGAAAGTTGTATCTTTTATACAGCGCTTACAAATTGAGTAAAAAATAAGTTTATTGATTTGAGGGGGCGGTGGGCGTGGCACCTAACATTTGAAATAAAGTTGATCTGCGCCGAATATATAGGAACCTTCATTCCAAATTTGGTGACTCTAGCTCTTATAATAGCTGAGATCTGTGTGCTCATCTGTCGTCTGGACATCCGGACATCCAGACAGACAGACATGGCTCAATCGACTCAGCTAGTGATCCTGAGCAAGAATATATATACTTTATGGGGTCTGCCATGCCTCCTTCTGCCTGTTACTTACATTTGCACAAAGTTAGTATTCCCTTTTTGACCATTTTCAATGGTCGAAGGGTATAATAAGAAACAGTTAGTCCATAAAGATAGGTTAAAAATTTTCAATTCACGAATATTGTACATATGAACTGGTATTTGGCAGATTACCAAGATTTTAATATGATAGACAGAATAGATCCCATTTATAATATGGATGACTATTCGAAAGAAGTTAAGATAAGACTAGAGATACGATGTCTTGATTGTTCTTTGGTCTCTGGTGTGGTGTGGTGGATCCATGTTTCGTCTACGGTAACGAAACGGCGCAAAAATTCGTTTGGATTGCGGTTGAACATCGCCAAACACTCCTTTGAAATGGTCACACGGTTGCGCTTATGGTCGTGTGTGAGCAATCGCGGCACCCATCGCG
The DNA here is from genome assembly GCA_018903715.1 of Zaprionus davidi. Lineage (NCBI taxonomy): Eukaryota > Metazoa > Arthropoda > Insecta > Diptera > Drosophilidae > Zaprionus > Zaprionus davidi. The sequence goes on along the minus strand of JAEIGL010000208.1, from coordinate 23,459 downwards.
CGGAAAGCTTTTTCATGTCCAAATATTCATGTAAAATGTGATGTACCCGTTCAGTTGAGATGCCTACAGCCTCAGCTACCTCACGCACTTTCATTCTCCGATCATCCAATATCATTCCATGGATTTTGTCGACGATTTCTGGCATGACGACCTCTTTTGGGCGACCTGAACGTTCGGCATCACTTGTACTGGTACGACCACAACGGAACTCAGTAAACCATTTCTTAACCATTGAAATTGATGGTGCAGAGTCCCCATAATATTTATCAAGTCTTTCCTTGGTTTCGGTGATGGATTTTTTACGCAAAAAATAATGCTTAATTAGCACACGAAATTCACTTTTTTCCATTTTCGTTAAAATTCACGAGATCGTCTGCTTTCAATGCCTATAAAACGCAAACCAAAAAACGCAGCTTTCTCAAAATTTTACAGTCAGCTGTTAATCGATAACTGCTGACAGGAGCAGTGTTGTATTTAGAGCAGGTGCGCGGCAAATACAAAAAGTCACGGACTTATCAAACGACCCTCGTAGCTTACAAACGAGCAAGGCAAATGCTTAAAAAAGCAAAAGCAGATAGAAAAATAAGATATGATAGAAATACGAAAAATTTTGAATTAAAAATAGTAGATAAAGTTTTATTAAAAAATGAAACAGGGCACATATTTAGTTTCAGAGATACGACTAAATAACAATATTACAATCGTAGGAAACAAAAATAAAAAACAGATAGTTCATATAAGATAGGTTAAAAATTTTCAATTCTTAATATATTTAGTAGGGTTTGCCACCCATAAGAAACGAAACAATTTAAAATATATTTTAAAAATACATTTTTTTTATTTCTTTATTTTATTCATTACATCTTTATTTTATTCAAAAAGAATATACAAAAAAAAAATAATACAAAAAATAGTATTCAAAATCAAAATTAAAAAAAATATATAAAAATAATAATATTAAAAAAAAAAAGAAAACAAGAACAAAAAAAATAAAACTTGAAAAATAACTTCATAATATTACGTTACTTTTTAAAAGGAAGGAGATGTGGTATATACATATATTAAAACATAACAATAATTACTTTGTAGCACTTTGCTGCAATAAATTTATATAAACGGTCTGCCCATGTATAATACGATCATCCACTTGAAGGCTAACATGCATAATTGCATAGTCAGCATTCCCACGCTGGTTATGCGCTGACCGCTTACCATGTATGCGTATAGCACTCTTCCTCTACCAACGTCGTCGCTTGGCAACAATACCTATATGTATACATAAGATATGCATATGAGCACGGAGGCGCTGCAAGCTTCGCTGGCAGCGCTGCTCCTCGATTTAGGCAAAGAAAGCTTTTGTATGTAGACTTTAAGAACACTTAATATTTTACGATCTACTGGAGCGGGACCTTGCCTGCTCCAACACTAAACAAATTAAATAAAGATCGGCAATAGACACAAGTCCATTGCCTGAAACAAAACAACAACGATAAATACTATTCTAACTGGGGCGGAACTTTACAGCGCAGTTGTGGCACACGCGCTGTAGGTCTCCTTTGGTCGCTCCTGTGGGTTTTGTGTGTGGAGTGGCTGTCGCTGCTGTGGGGGTCAGTGTTGTTGGTAGTGCGCTTTTCGTCAATGGCGGGTTCGGTGTCTTCGCGCTCTCTCTCCGTCGATCAAATTGGTTCGTCCCTTGGCGTAGCAGCTCCTTCGTTGTCTCGTACGTTGTCACGAGTTTGCTCAGCGGAGCCAGCGTTCGAAACTCGTGACGTCGGGTGAAAAGTTGATACTCCGGCATCATGTTGTCGTAGATCCTGTCCAGCTCCTGCCCATGGGTGTAGTTGGCACGTCGCATCATCAGCCGTAGTGCCAGTACGTTTCCTCGGATTCGTTAACCTCGGCGTTGGGTTCGGCTCCTGATCTCGACCTCCAGTCGTTGAAAATAGCGCGGGGGAGGAAGAACTCCATGAACTCCAGCTTGAACTCCTCCCAGGTGACTGATCCAATCATCCGCTTGGCCCGTCAGCACGTTCGGTACCGCTTGTGGTAATTATTGGGGGTCGATTCCGTACAATGCTGCCTTCTCTTCCAGTTGTTCGATGAATCCCCACGGCTCTGTAACGTCGCCGTTGAAGGCTACGCCCCATTTCCGTACTCGATCGGCCAGCTCGTATGGGGTATCCATCGGTTGCCCGGCTCGCTGGTCCTACTACTGGCTGGAAGTGTCGTGTTGAACGCTGGAGCGGGTGGGATGTGTCGGCTATTAGCGCTCCTCGAAGGACTCACTGCCCGTCGAACTTCCAGACTCGGTATGGGGATGACGAGTTCGGAGTCGTCTTCCGCCGGTGCCGGCTCAGCTGCTCCTTAGACAGGTCCCCTTGATTGGCGAAGGCTACAAGGAGCCTCCGCATTTCCTCCATTGTGCCACTCGTGTCCAGTCCGAACTCCTTCAGGATGAGTTGCAGCTCACTCTTCCGACGGAAAGCGATCCATTTATTATTATATTTCTTTCACTTCTCGGCAACGATCCAGAAAATTTCAAAAAAATTGTTCGCGAATTATGTGTGCCGTGTGTCACTGGATTTTCGCAGTGGATAGCTCACGATGTTTAATGTTTTCTTGTCCGATCTCGTTTAAATTTACGATGTTGCAGTGTTTTCTTGGACTATTTCGATTCACTGCTCGGTATCCGCGGGTACTCTCGGTTGCACTCCAACAAGTCGCTCGTTGGTGTGTTCTACCATCCGCAACTAGTTAGAGTGCACGCTCACGCACCCCGCTTGCCAGCTATCGCTCACTCACGACACTGCTCACGATCGGCCGTTGGTCGTGCAGAACGCCCGTGACCGCAGGTACTTTCGCCTGTACTCACACAAGTCGCTCGATGGTGTACACAGGGAAAGCTTCACTGCTCTCAGGGAAAGCTTCACTGCTCGCGATCGACTGTCCTAGCTTAGCAGCTTGCCCTAGTTAAGCAGCTTGCGTTTCGCTGCCTGCGCTGCTTGCCTAGCGCCGCTGCCTGTCAGTGCACAAGTTCTGGGTACCCAGGCACCGTTACTTGTGCGCACACTAGGCTTGTGCTCTGGGTCCCGAGGCACCGTTACTCAGTGCGGGTGCGAGGTTCATGGGTTCCGAGGCACCATTACTTGTGCAAGTGTTCGAGTGCCGGGACTGTGCATCAGCTCTGGGTACCGAGGCACCGTTACTAGGCATGGGTGCCGAACGACTGGGGTTTGGCTTGCGACGTGTACCCTGTTTTCTGTTTTTGTCTGTGCACTGCCTTTTGCTTCGCTGCCTATGTTCTGTTTGACAACACTGCGGGGTATAGTAGACTTAGAGATATCTTATGTATCTATTTATTTGAAAGTTAAATTAATATTTATTAATAATAATATGGCGTCGCTTCAATGTTTCAACCAGTCCATTTCCCGCTCGGAATATTCTCGAGATCACGTAAGAATAAATACGTCTGGTTCAAGCAACATCGGTTTCAATTATATAATATTTCAAAACAAAAATTAATTAAAAATGCCCTTTTGCCCTATTTCGGCGCAAACATACTCCCGGCCTTGGAATCTACTTCCAACAAGTCTTCCTCGTCTTCATCTAAGGGTAGCGTCCCTGCTCGGGCGCCATCTGTAAGGATGTTTTCTGAGGCTGGGGTACATATCTCAGTCTCGCCAGATTCTTCTCAGAAAAATTTATCAATTTTAGGACTACTATGACTTTTAGCAAGAGAGGCTACTAGAAGGTCATACCCTACTGGGGTATGTACAGGGTATAGGAGACACACATGGTCCACGTCACGCACATGTGCTTGCTGACCATGTGGTAGCGGACTCTACCACCACGTGGACGTATCGCGTGTCACGCGTACCTGGCCGGCGGCTTATCGTGAGGAATGCACGCGGCCGCGGGTACCATCAGCAACTAGGAAAAGTGCACGCTCACGCACCTCACTTGCCAGCTATCGCTCACTCACGACACCTCTCACGGTCGATCGTTGGTCGTGCAGAACGCTCGTGACCGCAGGTATTTCCGCCTGTACTTCCCTTTATTCCACCACGCCGCAAACTCGCCTGTACTCCCACAAGCTGTATTCCACCGTGCCGCAACTTGTTAGAGCACACGCTCACACACCCACTCGTCAACTAATGTTCACTCACGACACGAACTGTGTGTGTTTACGCTCAGAATCGCTTACTGGTCAGCGCAGCACCGGCATACCAGAATGCGCGACTCTGCGAATACACACTTGTAGGGCGCTTGAACAATTGTAGTTAAGTTGAAATTTTTTTCTGCTTAAAAGTATGGTTGCAAAAAATAATACAAAAAATAGTATTCAAAATCAAAATTTAAAAAAAATATATAAAAATAATAATATTAAAAAAAAAAAAACAGAAAACAAGAACAAAAAAAATAAAACTTGAAAAATAACTTCATAATATTACGTTACTTTTTAAAAGGAAGGAGATGTGGTATATACATATATTAAAACATAACAATAATTACTTTGTAGCACTTTGCTGCAATAAATTTATATAAACGGTCTGCCCATGTATAATACGAGCATCCACTTGAAGGCTAACATGCATAATTGCATAGTCAGCATTCCCACGCTGGTTATGCGCTGACCGCTTACCATGTATGCGTATAGCACTCTTCCTCTACCAACGTCGTCGCTTGGCAACAATACCTATATGTATATGTCGCATCATTATTAGTCTTATTTTTATTTTCTATGTTCCATCTCTAATAAACATGTCACCTCTAATAAATAAAATTCGTATCGAGCTGTTCTTGTCTTCGTTTCTTTTTGATCGCGGTTCGCTGAGTTCCGTTATGCGAGTTTAACGGATTTTGCTCTGTTCTACATAGCCTCGGTTCGACGATGCGTTAGAGTGAGACAAATGCTTGTCCTGTGGTGAGTTCGGACCAGCATGTATCAAGCGAGATGGAGCGATGTTGAAATGTACACGAGGCACTTATGTTTGAAAACTCTGAGAAAGCAGACGCGTGAATATGTCGCAACCGAGGAAGTGTACGACTCGCGGGCGGAACGCGGCAACAGAGGACCCCGAAACAGTTAACTTCCCGACATCAGAAGTGGGATCGCCTCAGCCCCAAGCCATCACTGATGATCGCCTGTCCACAATTTTGGAAATGCAGCATCGTAATCTATTGGAAATTGTGAATGCCGTGAGGGGCTCGCAGACTACACAAGTAGTTGTACTACCCAAGTTCAACCCTGAGTCCGCCGGTTCAAGTGCAGCCACTTGGTGCTCTACAGTGGACCTTATTGTAGGAGAAAATCCTCTGGATGGCAGTGCTTTGCTCATGGCCTTAACCAAATCATTGGAGGGCAGTGCTTCTAATTGGCTGTCACAAATTTGTTTCGCCGGAATGACTTGGAGCCAATTCCAAGAAATGTTCCTTCAGCAGTATGAAGGCAATGAGACGCCAGCAGCAACAGTCTTTAATGTATTAAACGGGCGGCCAAACGACGGCGAATGTCTTGCGCTGTATGGTAGCCGATTAATAACAACACTTATGGCAAAATGGAAGTCTATGACCGCAGAAGAAATTGCAGTGTCTGTTGCCCTGGCACATGCTGCAAATATAGATGGTAGGCTGCAACGCACTGTGTTCACAACTACTGTCAAAACACGCAACGAGTTGCAGAACGAGCTAAGAGCGTTTTCGTATGGCAAGAGGAAGGACCATCCCGTTCCAGAAAATTCTACCAGCAAAAGAGCTCGCCTACACCCAAATGTTAAGTGCCACTTTTGTGGAAAAATTGGCCACAAGATAGCTGACTGCCGCTCCGTGAAAAACAACTTAAAGAATCAACAAGGATCTAGTTCGAGTATTGGGCGCTTATCTGACTCTAAACCTGGGTCAATTACTTGCTATAGATGTGGAAACCAGGGGCATATAGCGTCAGCTTGCCCTGCAAGACAATCGTTGTCAAACCAAACTAAAGCCGACGAGAAGCGTGTCAACGTGTGTCACGTAGTCGAGCCAATTGGGACATTGATATCATCGGGTGAGTCGTATCCATTTTATTTCGACTCTGGAGCCGAATGCTCACTTGTAAGAGAATCTGTGTCCACCCAACTCTCGGGCACACGAATTAACAACATTGTAGTTTTAAAGGGTATCGGAAATAATACTGTTACTAGTACATTACAAATTTTGTCAAACGTAACAATAAGTGGTTACTGTCTCGAAGTGCTTTTTCACGTAATTCTTAATGATTGCATTAATTATAATATTATAATTGGACGCGAAATTTTAAGTCAGGGATTTAGTGCTACTATAACAATAGATAAAATAGAGTTATGTAAAACAAGGTCTGTGCAAACCCTATCTGCTTTGAGTAGTAGTTTTAATCTTGAAAATGTTAATACCGAATTGTGTGGCGAGGATAGGAAAATCTTGGTAAATCTTTTGAATGAATTCTGTGACTCATTTATAGACGGTTTTCCCAAAAATCGTGTTACAACTGGCGAATTAGAAGTACGCTTAATTGATCCAATAAAAACTGTACACAGACGACCGTACCGACTTAGTATAGAGGAAAAACAAATTGTCCGAAACAAGGTTAATGAGCTGCTGTTAGCTAACATCATCCGTCCTAGCAGCTCACCGTTCGCCAGTCCAGTTTTACTCGTTAAAAAGAAAAATGGTTCTGATCGTCTTTGCGTGGATTACCGCGAACTAAATACAAACACAGTTGCAGAAAAATATCCCTTACCACTAATTAGTGACCAAATATCTAGGTTGCGTGGAGCAAGTTTCTTTAGTTGCTTGGATATGGCCAGCGGGTTTCATCAGATACCTATTCACGCAAATTCAATTGAACGCACGGCTTTTGTGACACCTGACGGCCAATTCGAATTTCTAACTATGCCCTTCGGGTTAAAGAATGCCCCATCCGTGTTCCAGCGTGCAGTTATGAAAGCTTTGGGTGAGCTTGCCCATTCTTACGTTATCGTTTATATGGACGATATAATGATTATCGCAGAAACAAAAGAAGAAGCTTTTGTAAGGTTAAGGACAGTTTTGAAAATATTATCGCAGGCTGGGTTTTCTTTTAATATCGGAAAATGTTCATTCCTGAAATCTTGCGTTGAATATCTGGGGTTTGTGGTAAAAGAGGGCGAAATAAGACCAAATCCATCTAAGATAAAAGCATTAGTCGCTTTACCGCCTCCGCAGTCTGTTACCCAAGTAAGACAATTTATTGGCCTAGCCTCTTATTTTAGGCAGTTTGTGCCAAAGTTTTCAGAAATCATGAAACCCTTATATAGACTGACCTGCAAAAACAAAATATTTGAATGGAAACTTGAACACGAACAAATTCGTCAAAAAGTCACTAAATTGCTTACAAATGAGCCCGTCCTTGTTATCTTCGATCCTCGGCATCCCATTGAACTGCATACAGATGCCAGTATGGATGGCTACGGAGCAATTCTACTCCACAAAATAGATAATAAACGTCGTGTAGTTGAGTATTACAGCAAACAAACATCCTTGACGGAATCTCGATATCATTCGTACGAGCTTGAAACTTTAGCTGTGTATAACTCCATGAGACACTTTCGTCACTATTTACATGGGCGACGATTTGTTGTTTTTACAGACTGTAATTCCCTAAAAGCTACTCGCAACAAGACTGAACTAACGCCGAGAGTACACCGTTGGTGGGCATATATGCAGTCCTTCGACTTTGACATAGAATATAGACCTGGTGCCAAAATGGCACATGTTGATTTCTTGTCACGCAATCCACTGCCAACTGCTCGGGTTATTACTGGTGAGGAAGAAAAACATGTTCTATTGGCCAAAATAACGGACAACTGGTTACTTGCAGAACAACAAAAGGATTCAGAGATTTCCACGATTGTTGTTAAAATACAGAACAATGAATTGGGTGAGAGCTTGGCAAAAAGTTATGAAATACGCTCGAAAATGCTTTTTCGCAAAATTCAAAGGAACGGTAAAACTCGTTGCCTGCCAGTTGTCCCCAGATCATTCAGATGGTCAGTAGTGAACCATGTCCATGAAGCAGTTGTACATCTTGGGTGGGAAAAGACTTTAGACAAAATGTACGAATTTTACTGGTTTGAGAACATGGCCAAATATGTTCGTAAGTTCGTTGATAATTGCATTACGTGTAAGTTAACTAAGCCTCCGTCAGGAAAATTGCCAATCGAACTCCACCCCATACCAAAAGTAGAAATTCCATGGCACACGATCCATATAGATATTACGGGAAAATTAAGCGGCAAGAGGGATCAAAAGGAATATATTATCGTTCTGATTGACGCGTTTACAAAGTTTGTTTCTTTGCACCACACGGTAACCATTAATAGTGAAAGTTGTATAGACGCCTTGAAGGCTTCAATTTCCGTATTCGGTGTACCAACACGAATCATTGCAGATCAGGGTAAATGCTTTACAGGCTCTTGTTTCAGTGAATTTTGTTCCATGCAAAAAATTCAACTACACTTAATTGCAACAGGGGCTAGTCGTGCCAATGGACAGGTAGAACGCGTTATGAGTGTGCTTAAACGCATGCTTACGGCGGTAGAGAGCAGCCATCGTTCTTGGCAAGATGCCTTAGGAGAGATACAACTAGCTATAAATTGTACTACAAATCGCATAACGAAAGCCAGTCCTCTTGAATTACTAATCGGAAAAGAATGTAGACCATTTAATATGTTACCAATATGTGAACAAGTTAATAAAGTCGATGTAAATATTATAAGAAATATCGCGAGAGAAAACATTAAAAAGAACGCCTTGTATGAAAAAACTAGATTCGATAAGCACAAAGCCAAATTTGATAACTTTAGTGTTGGCGATTATGTTTTACTTAAGAACGAAGAAAGGCACCAAACAAAATTAGACCAAAAGTATAAAGGACCTTTCCTTGTGACAGAGGTACTTGAGGGAGATCGTTATATTTTAAAATCTTTAACTAATAAGCGGACTTATAAGTACCCACATGAAGCTTTGCGCAGTATGCCAACAGAGGAGATCCCCAAAGAGTTAGATCTATGTGACGATCATGAAAACGTTGAAAGAGACGTTAGAAATCCCTTGGTGGATTCCAATGTGGATGAAAACGTTGAAAGAGACGTTAGAAATCCGTTGGTGGATGCCAATGTGAGCGGAAAGTTACTGAGTTGTTTGAAGACTCAAGTGAATGAGAGGCATTGATGGATTTCAATGCGAGATTGGGGACACATGCAACGTCGCCAAGTTGCCAGTGCTAGTAGGTACACGTGTTACTGTGTTGACTTATTTGATGTCTGGTGACTGGCGGCGTGGCAGGTTGAATTGTCCTAGTGTGTTGCTAATAATAACAAACGATCTTCTTGGTACTTCTGTCACTCGAGTTGGTCGATAACATGAAAAATAAAATTAAAAAAAAAAAAAAAAAAGAGAACCTTTACTAATACTCTGAATTACGTTTAATGTTATCTTTCTAGATTAAGCTTGTTTAATTTTGAAACTTATATTACACACGAGGACGTGTGCTGGTCAGGAAGGCCGTGTCGCATCATTATTAGTCTTATTTTTATTTTCTATGTTCCATCTCTAATAAACATGTCACCTCTAATAAATAAAATTCGTATCGAGCTGTTCTTGTCTTCGTTTCTTTTTGATCGCGGTTCGCTGAGTTCCGTTATGCGAGTTTAACGGATTTTGCTCTGTTCTACATAGCCTCGGTTCGACGATGCGTTAGAGTGAGACAAATGCTTGTCCTGTGGTGAGTTCGGACCAGCATGTATCAAGCGAGATGGAGCGATGTTGAAATGTACACGAGGCACTTATGTTTGAAAACTCTGAGAAAGCAGACGCGTGAATATGTCGCAACCGAGGAAGTGTACGACTCGCGGGCGGAACGCGGCAACAGAGGACCCCGAAACAGTTAACTTCCCGACATATACATAAGATATGCATATGAGCACGGAGGCGCTGCAAGCTTCGCTGGCAGCGCTGCTCCTCGATTTAGGCAAAGAAAGCTTTTGTATGTAGACTTTAAGAACACTTAATATTTTACGATCTACTGGAGCGGGACCTTGCCTGCTCCAACACTAAACAAATTAAATAAAGATCGGCAATGGACACAAGTCCATTGCCTGAAACAAAACAACAACGATAAATACTATTCTAACTGGGGCGGAACTTTACAGCGCAGTTGTGGCACACGCGCTGTAGGTCTCCTTTGGTCGCTCCTGTGGGTTTTGTGTGTGGAGTGGCTGTCGCTGCTGTGGGGGTCAGTGTTGTTGGTAGTGCGCTTTTCGTCAATGGCGGGTTCGGTGTCTTCGCGCTCTCTCTCCGTCGATCAAATTGGTTCGTCCCTTGGCGTAGCAGCTCCTTCGTTGTCTCGTACGTTGTCACGAGTTTGCTCAGCGGAGCCAGCGTTCGAAACTCGTGACGTCGGGTGAAAAGTTGATACTCCGGCATCATGTTGTCGTAGATCCTATCCAGCTCCTGCCCATGGGTGTAGTTGGCACGTCGCATCATCAGCCGTAGTGCCAGTACGTTTCCTCGGATTCGTTAACCTCGGCGTTGGGTTCGGCTCCTGATCTCGACCTCCAGTCGTTGAAAATAGCGCGGGGGGAGGAAGAACTCCATGAACTCCAGCTTGAACTCCTCCCAGGTGACTGATCCAATCATCCGCTTGGCCCGTCAGCACGTTCGGTACCGCTTGTGGTAATTATTGGGGGTCGATTCCGTACAATGCTGCCTTCTCTTCCAGTTGTTCGATGAATCCCCACGGCTCTGTAACGTCGCCGTTGAAGGCTACGCCCCATTTCCGTACTCGATCGGCCAGCTCGTATGGGGTATCCATCGGTTGCCCGGCTCGCTGGTCCTACTACTGGCTGGAAGTGTCGTGTTGAACGCTGGAGCGGGTGGGATGTGTCGGCTATTAGCGCTCCTCGAAGGACTCACTGCCCGTCGAACTTCCAGACTCGGTATGGGGATGACGAGTTCGGAGTCGTCTTCCGCCGGTGCCGGCTCAGCTGCTCCTTAGACAGGTCCCCTTGATTGGCGAAGGCTACAAGGAGCCTCCGCATTTCCTCCATTGTGCCACTCGTGTCCAGTCCGAACTCCTTCAGGATGAGTTGCAGCTCACTCTTCCGACGGAAAGCGATCCATTTATTATTATATTTCTTTCACTTCTCGGCAACGATCCAGAAAATTTCAAAAAAATTGTTCGCGAATTATGTGTGCCGTGTGTCACTGGATTTTCGCAGTGGATAGCTCACGATGTTTAATGTTTTCTTGTCCGATCTCGTTTAAATTTACGATGTTGCAGTGTTTTCTTGGACTATTTCGATTCACTGCTCGGTATCCGCGGGTACTCTCGGTTGCACTCCAACAAGTCGCTCGTTGGTGTGTTCTACCATCCGCAACTAGTTAGAGTGCACGCTCACGCACCCCGCTTGCCAGCTATCGCTCACTCACGACACTGCTCACGATCGGCCGTTGGTCGTGCAGAACGCCCGTGACCGCAGGTACTTTCGCCTGTACTCACACAAGTCGCTCGATGGTGTACACAGGGAAAGCTTCACTGCTCTCAGGGAAAGCTTCACTGCTCGCGATCGACTGTCCTAGCTTAGCAGCTTGCCCTAGTTAAGCAGCTTGCGTTTCGCTGCCTGCGCTGCTTGCCTAGCGCCGCTGCCTGTCAGTGCACAAGCTCTGGGTACCCAGGCACCGTTACTTGTGCGCACACTAGGCTTGTGCTCTGGGTCCCGAGGCACCGTTACTCAGTGCGGGTGCGAGGTTCATGGGTTCCGAGGCACCGTTACTTGTGCAAGTGTTCGAGTGCCGGGACTGTGCATCAGCTCTGGGTACCGAGGCACCGTTACTCGGCATGGGTGCCGAACGACTGGGGTTTGGCTTGCGACGTGTACCCTGTTTTCTGTTTTTGTCTGTGCACTGCCTTTTGCTTCGCTGCCTATGTTCTGTTTGACAACACTGCGGGGTATAGTAGACTTAGAGATATCTTATGGTTCTATTTATTTGAAAGTTAAATTAATATTTATTAATAATAATATGACGTCGCTTCAATGTTTCAACCAGTCCATTTCCTGCTCGGAATATTCTCGAGATCACGTAAGAATAAATACGTCTGGTTCAAGCAACTTCGGTTTCAATTATATTTCAAAACAAAAATTAATTAAAAACACCCTTCCAACAAGTCTTCCTCGTCTTCATCTAAGGGTAGCGTCCCTGCTCGGGCGCCATCTGTAAGGATGTTTTCTGAGGCTGGGGTACATATCTCAGTCTAGCCAGGTTCTTCACAGAAAAATTTATAAATATTAGGACTACTATGACTTTTAGCAAGAGAAGCTACTAGAAGGTCATACCCTACTGGGGTATGTACAGGGTATAGGAGACACACATGGTCCACGTCACGCACATGTGCTTGCTGACCATGTGGTAGCGGACTCTACCACCACGTGGACGTATCGCGTGTCACGCGTACCTGGCCGGCGGCTTATCGTGAGGAATGCACGCGGCCGCGGGTACCATCAGCAACTAGGAAAAGTGCACGCTCACGCACCTCACTTGCCAGCTATCGCTCACTCACGACACCTCTCACGGTCGATCGTTGGTCGTGCAGAACGCTCGTGACCGCAGGTATTTCCGCCTGTACTTCCCTTTATTCCACCACGCCGCAAACTCGCCTGTACTCCCACAAGCTGTATTCCACCGTGCCGCAACTTGTTAGAGCACACGCTCACACACCCACTCGTCAACTAATGTTCACTCACGACACGAACTGTGTGTGTTTACGCTCAGAATCGCTTACTGGTCAGCGCAGCACCGGCATACCAGAATGCGCGACTCTGCCAATACACACTTGTAGGGCGCTTGAACAATTGTAGTTAAGTTGAAATTTTTTTCTGCTTAAAAGTATGGTTGCAAATTACCCATGTCACATAAGATACTGTGGAAGCAGTCAGCGAAAAGGTTAAAGAGCATATGAGAGACAAAATTTATTAGTCTGAGAGAATAATTTGATTTTGATGAGAGGATCCAAAAATGGTGACATTTTCTTGAAGAATGACTAGTAAAAAAATTCCTTCCTGCAACCATTTTTCTTGTCGACGAAGTCAATTAGCAATTAGCAGTCGACTAAGACAGTGCAGTGACGTGAAAGGTGAAAGTGAAACGTTGAAGTCCTATCTAAGCGGAGAGAGAAAAGTAAAATACTTTACCCACATCTATGTGCCACACTATATTATAGGTAAGCAGAAAATATAGTTATAGGAGTGGTAGCAGTCAGCGAAAAGGTTAAAGAGCATATGAGAGACAAAATTTATTAGTCTGAGAGAATAATTTGATTTTGATGAGAGGATCCAAAAATGGTGACATTTTCTTGAAGAATGACTAGTAAAAAAATTCCTTCCTGCAACCATTTTTCTTGTCGACGAAGTCAATTAGCAAATAGCAGTCGACTAAGACAGTGCAGTGACGTGAAAGGTGAAAGTGAAACGTTGAAGTCCTATCTAAGCGGAGAGAGAAAAGTAAAATACTTTACCCACATCTATGTGCCACACTATATTATAGGTAAGCAGAAAATATAGTTATAGGAGTGGTAGGTAAAAATTAAGAATTTGTTCGGCAAGTCAAAGTCCAGTGGCTGATAGTTTTTAGTCCATGGATTTTTAAAAAATGCTCTATTGTGTTTGTCGGAACGGAAATGTGCGTAACAGGCAGAAGGAGGCATCTTCGACCCTATAAACTATATATATTCTGAATCAGTATCAGTAGCCGAGCCGTTTGAGCCATGTGTGTCTGTCCGTCTGTCTGTCTGTATGAACACCTGGATCTCAGAAACTATAAGAGCTAGAGTTATCAAATTTTGTGACAACATACGTATATATTGCAGAGTCTCAAAGTTTTTTTTTTAAAATGTTTCCTATTTTGTTTTGGTCTCAATCTTTTGCAATTAGAATTCTAGAAAATAACAGAGATCATAAGCCCTTGTAAAGTTATGAATGTGCGAGAGGGACTCCCATACATACATGTCTGCATATCCACATGTATGTATTGGCGTCCCACTTCAACATACATTATTGCACGATTGTATATACATATATATCTACAATTAGATTTGCAGTTGCTGTTGTGTACCGACGAAAGAAAACTAAGTTCTAATTACATATATTGCGTAACTAAAACTTCAAAATCGCCTACCGCCGCCGCCCTCAATAATGTTTTTGAGCTTTTAATTTATTTAAAAAAAATTATGAAATACAAAAGAATTTCACATGTTGATCGCGGCAGCAATCGAACCTCGAACACGCTCAATATCATTGGCCTTAGAGTCTGGGACATAGTCCACTCAGCCACTGAACATCTCTCGCAGTCGCCGAAAATGGTGAGATATTAGACAAAACCACAACACGCAATATGCCTTCTTAGTTCGTGCCAAAAAATCAAAAAGAAGCACATGTAATGAAATTTGATACGCACTAGAAATGCATACCTATACCTATTGCTTACGGTATACTTTGATAATCCATGGCCTGACTGTAGCGTTTGTATTTTTTTATTGATAAAAAAAATTGCAGGTGCCACTTTGTACAGAATTAAAAAGTATTTTAATATGTCTTGACTGGAGAAGAATCGAGTCTGCAACATCAATGATGCTGCCATCTAATTTCTATCAAATTTCGTTCTCCAAAAGACGAAATTAATTCTGACCCGTATATATGTATAACCTTTAAAAAAAAGTTAAAAACAAATTTTCACTGCCAACGGCACAATATTTGACCGCCAAATTGTTAGCAATTCAACTTACACCTATAAATCGCTATCCAACAGCTGGTCAGGCCATCCACTCAAAAAATTGAGAGGCGCTGAGAATGAGGGAATTGCTAGTCAAAATCTCGCGCTCAACTGCATCGGCTATGCAGCTGCATATGACTCGCGAATTAGTATATAAAAATTAATGAATTCTGTTAACCGAAAGAAAAAATTGTTAAAGTGGGTATAAGCGTATTTTCGTATTGTTAATTTGATGAAATATTTTTTTGGGTTAATTAATGTTTAGTGAAATATAAATATGATATATAAATATGTGCTTGGCTAGTGAGAAAAAAAAGTAATATCTAACGTATAATATATTAAGTCTAAAAATAAAATGCCGCCAATTTAACAGATTAAAGTTTGTAAAATTATAGTACATGTAAATCAAAAGAAAAGAAACAAAAACGAGAAGGCAAAGAAAAATAGCCGTGTACCGTTTTTGAGTGAACCTTCCCCTTCTTTCCACTCAATTCTAAATTACTGCATTTGCAGTAACGTCGGCTGAGAGTGCTTTCAACGATTGACAACCGAGTAAGTGTGCAAATATTCTTATCTTTTCGGGAGTTTAACATTGAAAGAAGCAGGCAAGGGCAGAAAACACTCAATGACATACAGTTAATACTATTTTCCGTTTTTATTTGCCAAGCAAATAAAAACCCAATAGAAAAAAAACTATGTATAATTAATAACCTTATCTATCGTTTATAATTTTTATTTCTGTTCGCGGCAGATCACTGTCTTATCTAAGCGCTCAAGATTGCCATACGATTAGAATCAGCTGTTAAAATCTATGTTCTTTGCAGCTGTTAAGTCTTATGTTAAGTAACTGTTAAATCTCATGCTAGCAGCTGTTAGGTATAACTTAAAAACTCTTGTAAAACTGTCTCTTGTCTAAAAATGCAGCGGCATTAATAATATAATTAATAATATTAAACTCTTGCTTTTAATTGGAATAGAAGTAAAGCGGTTGCACAAATCAGTGTACCCGTAAACATTGGTGACTCCGACGTGAATTATAAAAATTTATATGGGATTCTAAACACTTTAGTATCCCATTCGTAATTTATTCGCAATGAGGATCTGAGCAAGATTGAAAAGCTCCAGCACCTGCGTTCTTGTCTGGAGGGTGCTGCAATTGACACCATCAAGTCATTGGAGCCCTCTGAAGCAAACTACGAAAAGGCAATGGAACTACTTATCAGATGCTTTGATAACAAGTTGCTTAAATTTCAGGGGCACATAAGCTCGATCTTTGGTTGCCAGGTGTTGAAAAAGGATCTGCACAGAGCCTACGTGCGCATAGTGATAACGTAAACGCTCACCTTCGAGCTCTCGGCACAATAGCAACAAGTGAGCAGATCGCAGATGGCCTACTTATTAACATAATAAGTCGCAAGCTAGACGCAACCTCACAGGAGAAATGGGAAGAGGCTCTGGAATCTGAGAAGATCCCGAAATGGTCAAATATGGCGTCCTTTATCGAGCGCAGATGTCGAGAACTGGAAAACATGGAAGGCGTTATACTGTATCTACCAACCTTCAGAATGCGCACAAGAAGAATGGTCGAAATTCACTTGTAGCCTCTAGCAGCATCGCAAACGCGTGCCTTTTATGCGACGCAAAGGATCACTTTCTACCTAAATGTCCACGTTTTGCCAACCTATCTCCCTCTCTCCGCTTTAATGAAGCCAAGCGTATGCATCTATGCTTCAACTGCCTTCGTAAAGGTCATGCCCTACAGCAATGTCGAGCTGGACATTGCAGATACTGCCAGCAGAATCATCACACCCTGCTACATACAGGCCAAATCCCCTCGACTTCAAATGCTTCCAATGCTCAGCATGGAATAATTCAGCAGCAGCAAACGCTAATCACAACTGGCTCGAACTTCCCACCTGAGCCCACAGAAAAGCAGTCAGGTGACTACGTATTGTTGCCCACAGCCATCATATACATCAAAAACAGAGCAGGTACTTACCATGTCGTGCCTTGCTCGACTCAGAATCACAACTGAATTTCGTCACCAGTCGACTGGCCAACCAATTGCAACTGGTCACGCGAAAGTCAACAGTTTCAATTTCCGGAATAGGTGAAGCTTCTCTGTCGTCGAACCCAGCAGTCGATCTCAATCGCTCTGCTCAATCGATTGATCGGAAATACAGCGTAGCATTTTCGGCTGTTGTCACACGGACGATCACGGACTACAACCCTCATATCGGAATCGACATAACCAGCTGGAATATCGCGCAAAACATAGCACTCGCCGATCCATCGTTCTACAAATCGCAGCGAGTCGATGTATTACTTGGCGCCGGCCTGTTCTTCGAATTGCTTTGCGTGGGGCAGAGCCACATAGCCAATTTTCCAAAAAACAAGGCTTGGATGGATCGTTTCCGGAGCTTTTTCTCAGGTGGTCGTACCACGAGCAGCTGGCACAGCTTTAGAGTACGAAGGAACTGGCTGAAATCTAGCTGGGGAACAATTGCCAATCACAACTCGAAGCTCGTCTCTATTGTAGTACATTAAATAAGTTATAAATAACTTAAACTGTATTAGCATAATCTGTAAATAACATAAATATAATTAGCATAATCTGTAAACAACATAAATATAAATAGCATAATCTGTTAATAACATAAATAAATATCGAACATAAGTAACATCGATAAATAAAACACTTTTTGAGTAACTGAGGAAACAGAAAGATGTGTGTTTTTCCTTAAAGCGTCTACAAAATCAGAACTGTATTCCACGCATGCCAAATACAATATAAGTAAAAAAAAAATCGTAATTGAAACGTTGGACGCAAATGAATATTCAGCAAAGGAGCTGCGAGGCTGGCTGAGGAAAATTGGTTTCCCTTCATCAGGTAGCATAACATACATGGCAGCCAGACCAAGTGAAGTCCCAGTGGAAGTTTGCGGTGCACAGCCGCCAATTCTCGTTGTGAGTGAATGCGAAATAGTTGAGAGGAGAGACGATGCAGCGAGCGAACCAGAAGAGCCAAGTAACGGAACAGCAAGCGACTCTGAAGGGGCATCCAGCGAAACGGCAGGCAGCGCTGGTGAAATAACGGACGGGTGAACGAAATAACAGAGATCGATGAACTGAGACAACAGATGCGGCGAATTTTGAATGAAAACAGCCAGTTAAAGCGAGCAGGAGAAATAACGGGTGAGACAGTGAACGAAACAACGGAGATCGTCGAGTTGAGACAACAGATGCGGAAACTTTTGAATGAAAACAGCCAGTAGCCAACAGGCAACGCATCGAACATGTTGCATAGCGTTGTAAAAGACATGTTACCGGAGTTTGATGGACAGACTGCAGCAAACATGTGGGTGAATCACATGGCTGTATGCCAGCAGCAGTCGAATAAACGTTGATGTGGAGGTGCTACTAAATCAGCTGACTGAGGCGTTTGGAGCAAAACAAAATAAAATTGTGTTGCGGCGACTCTTTGAGGACCGCAAATGGAAGCAATCAGAGAATTTCGCAACTTACTACAACGAAAAACTTCTTCTGGCGGCCCCAATTCACTTGGATGCAGAAGAACTCTTGGACAACGTCATTCGTCAACGGCATTCCAAATGAGAGCCTACGTCAACAGGCGTACATGCAGTGTTTTAAGGAGGCGTCCCAGGTGTTGAAGGCGTTTAACAAAATCACACTAACGGAGCATAAGGTGCGCCAGCCACTGGCGCTAAAGTCGACAGGCCTACGTTGCTTCAATTGCAACTGTGTAGGCCATTTCGCTTCGGAATGCAGTAAGCCCAAACTCGAAATTGGATCATGCTATGGGTGTGGCAGTACGGAGCATAAGGTGGCGATGTGTCCCGATAACAAAATGGATAAAAGCGATTCAGTAAGATATTTTAATATTTACTTTAGAGCAATAAGTAATGTTTGTGTCCACAGAATGTCTCATCGATTCGGGGAGCCCAATAAGTTTGATTAGAATATCTTGTTTAAAAACGCAGAGAACAGAAAAATCATATGAATTTAATTTCGAAAACTTTTTGAAATGTAACAATAACGAAGAAAATACCTGTTTTTTGGAATAAACAGAAGTAAACTTATTATTTTGGCGAAATTAGTATGTATTATTATTGTTAAAAATATAGAGAAAGAATTTGAAATATATGTAGTACCAGACGAATCGATGAGCCATGACGTGATTTTAAGGCGAAACTTTATGAACGAATTTAAATTTAAAATCGCAAGCGAATTTGAGAACGATGACAACAAAAAAGTAAAAATGGATGGTAAAGCGAAGGAATGTAAAGCGAATGAGTGGAATGCGATTGAGTGGAATGCAAATGAGTGTATGATGGAGAGGCATACGACAAACGATTGTGATGAAATAGAGTTTAGGGAAAGGGAATGCGTAGCCAACGAGTGCTTACAGATTGAACACGTGACAAAAGAGTGTATTTATATAAAGTGAGTGAAGAGGAAATGAAAAAGGAATGTCGAAGAATAGAAAATATTAAAAAATTAAATTTTAGTGAACTGCCAACCGATTATCCAGAAACTAATGATTCTTTAAGTCTAACAGTGGGAGAAAATTGCAGTCAGGCACTAGTGGAAAAGTTAGCAGACATCTTTAAGGCTTATTATCAGGAAGCGTTCAGACCAGAAACACCTAAGATATAAAATGAGAAATGAAACTTTGCTTCGAAGACATTAAGCCGTTTCATTATTCGCCAAGAAGATTATCATATGTCGAGAAAGAACAAGTGCAGGGATTAATAGAAGAATATTTAGATAAAGGTTTTATTAGAGAAAGTAGTTCAGAATTTGCTTCTCCGATAATACTAGTAAAAAAGAAGAATGGAGAAACTAGAATGTGTAATGATTTTCGCACATTGAAGAAGACTACTTTAAGTGATAATTATCCTACCCCATTGCTAGTCGACTTGATTGACAAACTGTCGGGAAAACAATACTTTTCTAAGTTAGACCTTAGAAATGGGTATTTCCATGTATTTATGCACGAGGATTCAATAAAGTATACATCCTTTACAACACCGGTAGGACAGTATGAATGGCTCAGATTGCCATTCGGTCTGCGGAAGGCTCCTGCAGTGTTTCAAAGGTTCGTTAGCAAGATTTTTTCAGATATGACTAAATTAGGAAGCCTGTAATTTATATGGATGATATCATAATTGCAACAGAAGACAGTGAGATACACATGAAGACGATAGCAGAAGTTTTTCGGAGATTAGTAGTGAATAAATTAGAGTTGAGATTAGAAAAGAGCGAATTTCTGCAGTCACAGATTAAATATATAGAGTATATAGTTATGGGGGAAAGCATTAGACCAGACGATAAAGGTATACTAGCTGTAAAAGAGTTTTCGATTCCGAAAAATGTGCGAGATGTCCAAATAGGCTTTCCGTCGTTTCGTAAGAGACTTTTCAATCAAAGCAAAACCACTTTACGACTTAGTAAGAAAGGACAAGAAATTTAGTTTTGGATCGGCAGAATAAGAATGCTTTGAAGAATTAAAACAGAATTTGTTAGAGAGCCCAATATTGGCGTTGAATAATCATAATGATGAGACCGAATTACATTGCGATGCCAGTTCGAAAGGATTTGGAGCTATTCTTATGCAAAGGAAGGATGATGGGAAATTTCACCCTACATACTATTATTCAAAGAGAACATCTGAAGTTGAGTCAAGATACGAAAGTTTTAAGCTAGAACTGGTAGCTATTATAAACGCACTTCGGCGTTTCAGAATATATTTACAGGGTAAGGAATCTGATTTATTTTAAGAAGAGTTAGACAAGCTACTGAAAAACGAGGATGCTAGAGATATGGAGAGGATTAGGAAAGATGCTGCTGATTGTCAAATAAAAGCGCAGGAGTATAATAAAAAGATAGCAGATACGAAAAGAAAAGAAGCTCAGAAATATAATGATGAAGATCTTGTGATAATAAAGAACTTTGACACGCAGGTAAAAAGCTGGTACCAAAGTACAAAGGGCCATATAAGGTAGCCAAAGTCTTGAGCAATAATAAATATGTCATTGAAGATACCGATGGGTTTCAGCAATCTAGAGTCCCTTATAAAGGGGTTTGGGCAGCGGCAAAAATGAAGCCTTGGCTAGGAAAAACAAAAGGAAAAGACACAGAAGTTAGAGTTCAGGAGCACTCAAGTGAGGATAGGCCGAGTTGTAGTAGATTAAATAAGTTATAAATAACATAAACTGTATTAGCATAATCTGTAAATAACATAAATATAATTAGCATAATCTGTTAACAATATAAATATAAATAGCATAATCTATTAATAACATAATTATAGAATAAGTATCGTACATATGTAACATCGATAAATAAAACACTTTTTGAGTAACTGCGGAAACAAAAAGACGTGCGTTTTTCCTTATAGCGCCTACACTATTTATTTCCACTCTGCATGTAAAACATACCGAGTTTTCGGTCAAACATGAATCTATGCTCTTCTTATGGAATACATGTTTACATGAAAGTAAATAACAAGGATGGGTGTTATCCATAACCGTTGAGCATACTGCACAAAGTTTGTCTGCTCGTGCCGATGAACCATGAGGAGGGGTATTAACGACTGGCATTGTAAAAGAACTATGTATTCATATAAATTATTCCTGGAATCGAAAATTTGGCAACAAAAAAAATAGTCGGTATTATTTATAAAGCTTGCAGTCCTTAAAAACAAATTTTAAACTATCCGGTAAATTGAAACAATACTTACTATAAAATGATATTGATTACGTAGATTCTTAATATTCGTTTTACGGCTCTGTTCGGCATGCAAGGCCATGCAGCACTTAATCGAGTTCCTGAACGAGTTAGCTAAATTGAATACCAAGAACCTATTCGTAATATTAAATCATTTTATTTATATTTTTGAAATCATCCCTTTTAAATGTAAGAAATAGAAAATAGTACCTTTCAGCTGAATAATCGAGTACTGGCATCTATGCTGAGCCGAATGCGCAGTTTACAAAACTATTTTACTAAAATCTACCATCTTCAGCTTCTTACTCCTGAATAAGGTTATTCTCAAAAACGAAGAAAAACGAGCAGGTGTTTTGTGAACGGAGAATATAATTTCTATATTACATATAATTACGTATTCAGACCGAGGGTTAATAAAAAAAAAACACAAAGTGGGTTTTTGTAATATTAATTAACACTTTTTATTCAATTCTATCAAAAAGAACCGAAGCCTTTGGATTATCTCGGGGTTAGGACTATATACTTCTAATATCGAAGTTAGGCAGCGCTATCGCGGTTGATAGCGTGCTCAGTACTGAACTAACGCCTGGAGGCGCGCTTGAGTTTTTATAGGCAATTTGGCTTAGCCAAAGAGCGAAGATTTAAGAGAGTTTGAGTTTGTAAACTCTTGTTCTCGTGAAGAGATAGTGGTAACTGGAGAATCCTGAGACGAGCGCGTGAGAGCCGATTCGGATGGTTTGTTTTTATTATTTGGCTCGCCAAGTGGTCGACGCCAAGTGGTCGAAGATCGAATTCGAGAAGCCTAGGGGATAATTGTTATTGTCTCCGAATTTTGGGGGACAATTGTTTATGTCCCGTGAGAGTCAACTCGGATGGTTTGTTTTTATTATTTGGCTCGCCAAGTAGTCGACGCCAAGTGATCGATGATCGAATTCGAATAGCCTAGGGAACAATTGTTATTGTCTCCGAATTTTGGGGGACAATTGTTTATATCGTGGAATTTTGGGGGACAATTGTTGGTCGCAGATTTTATGGTATTTGTGAGGACGGACTTTTATGTGAACGACGACCGAGGTTAATCGAAGGGCTTTTGTTCTGTGGTACAGTGGTATAGTTTTACATGTTTTATGCTTAGAGTAATTGGGGGAGTTGTGTTTACAATTATGCGTGTGGGAGTGTGTTGTTTACAGCTTGAGTTTTGTGTGGTGTAGGTGTAGTGTAGAATGGATATGTTACTTCCCCATCCTCAAGAAAAAAGCCTGCCCTCAGGCGCTTATTCTAGGGTACAATACCGGGGTATCTACTATTGGTATAACATTTTCAGTTTCTGGTTTTACAATGGTTTCATTCTCTGGATTTGGGTTTCTAAATTTTACAATTAGCCTCTGGGGTATGGTTTTATATTTGTAAATGAAATACATTAGGGCAAGTACAATTATTATGGCTAGTGCTGTGATTATTATTACTTGAAAAATATTATTTGTCTGAGCGTGCTGTTCGATTATTTCCTTTGCTTGGATATACTCTAGTGGTTCTAACTTAGTTACGTTTTTATTTACATAAATGGTCTGAGTGTAATCTAGCATTGTATTAGTGATCAATATTTCTTCTAACTGAACAGAGCAATTGAACGCTTTAATCATATTGTTGCCTTCTATTGTGATTTCTCTATTAATACAATTCTGGTTTAAACCTGTCTTGGGAAGAATCCAAGTTGTAATTATATTTGGTTCAACGTACTTGATTTCAAAGTCAGAGTGTGTTTTACTATATCTACATTGTGTTGCTATTTCATTCAATATACCCGTTATGCATTTGTTTATGACTAAGCTTTGGGAGCTTGCTGTATAGGTCTGGTTATTTTGTGAAAAGTATTTATCATGAAT